>CM068376.1:74027980-74032146 GCA_034769895.1 Magicicada septendecula
TGAATTTGCGGCTGTTATCGTTTGCCATAGAAAAAAAATCTACACACAGATAGACACATAGACAGACACACAGACAGACACACACAGATACTTTTCGAAAAATGATTTTTTTCATGTTTTGAGGGTAGTACAATCAGAATCTGCAATTATCTCGAACACGATTTTTTTTTGCCATCACCATACTTCCATTTCCTTATGGAACATGGAAGTAAAAATACCATGTTAAAACATAAAACGTTGCTGGTAAACTATCCCTTTTCCTTAACCGATTTTCACCAAAAACAATACGCCTTGAGTATTCTACAATTCAGGGATGTATGCAAAATATGATTTGATTATGTTTGAATTTACGGCAGTTATCGTTCGTCATAGAAAAAATTACCCTTGTTTAACATAAAACGTTGCAGGTAAACTACCCCTTTCCCATAACCGATCTTCACCAAAAACAATAGGTCTTGAAAACTCTACAATTCAGGGCTCTATACAAAATATTATTTGATTCTGTTTGAATTTGCGGCTGTTATCGTTTGCCATAGAAAAAAAATCTACACACAGACAGACACACACACAGACACTTTTCGAAAATGACTTTTTCATGTTTTGAGGGTAGTACAATCAGAATCTGCAATTATCTCGAACACGATTTTTTTTTGCCATCACGATACTTCCATTTCCTTATGGAACATGGAAGTAAACACCATACTTCCATTTCCTTAAGGAGCATGGAAGTAAAATGACTTTTCTTCATGTTTTGAGGGTAGTACAATCAGAATCAGCCCTTACCTCTAACACGATGTTTTTCGCCATCACCATACTTTCTAAATTTCCTTATGGAACATGGAAGTAAATAAAATAGGTCTAAATACACTTAATAATTTATATCCAATCTGCACACTCCATAGAATTGTATAAGTTTATACCCTCAAGAAACTATGGGTTGTTTTTCTTCTATTAGAATTTGCCAGCGATGGAAGGTCAGGCAGAAGCCCTAGAGGTCCTACTTTTCTCCATAAACAATAACTAGAACTTAAATATTTTAAATATTTTGTTATGATTATTATTTTTTATTTATGTTTATATTTTAAGTTTTGTTATGTTATGATTTATTATTTTTAACACAGAGTTAATTAATGCACAGTTGATTGACACTTTGCTATCACAATCACAGTTATACAAAATTGTTCTTATTTTATAACCTTAAACAATGGGTAACGTTTACCTTCAACTAACGTAAACACTAAATCGGACACAGCTTACAAATCAAGAAGGCTGTAGCTGATTTCAAGACACAACTAAGGATGCGCTAAAACGCTACTACTGGAGAGTTGCAAAAGCTTTGCAACCACCAAGCTCATATACGGAGCATCGGGGAATTAAGAAGAGTGACGTACGTCCCCTCATATGCTCGTGTAATGCCATTTACTCTTGAAGTTGCGATCCGCCTGCAACCACTAGCCTGCGCGCCACATTTGGATTATACGTGAAATTTGCTGCATAGAAGCTGTTGAAATCGATGACAATTTTAACTGCTTAATGTTTTCGTATATTATTTTACAGTTTATTTATCCTATATAAATTATGTGCTCTGTGTGCCACTGGAAGGAATAATTATGACAATTATAATAACAATACTCTCATTCAGGATAATTAAAGCGACGCACTGATTCGATTATGTTGTTCTTCATTATAATATTAGTTTTGATGTCTCCTTTTGTAAATAGATGTTATGTTTTTGAAGGCATCTGGCCTATACTTTTGTGTTCCTTATGCAGCCGTCAGGTTCCGGTTTGCAGGTAGTTTTAATTATCTGCCAAACACTCACATTATCTGAACATAAGGCAGTGCTCAGAACCGTTTCACAAAGAGTTTGTAAGAACTAAACACTATTTATTTGAACGAACTGGTTTCCTATAACTATTCTAATAGATTTCAAGTGAGACAAAAATAACAGTAACCCTCTTTTTTTTACCACCGAAATATCTTAGCAGAATAAGGCACAAAAGGTAGTGTGATCAGCATTCTCCGCTTCAAACGACCATTATCTCCCGGAATGTTTTCCCAGGTACTCATTTCAACAGCCTCGATTTTTGTGGTCCTACCCGTGAACCGAACTCGGGTTCTCTACCATCTTAAACGCAATTTTCGATGGTACTGTTCTAGCTTAGAGCAGGGGTTCCCAACCGGTGGTACGCAAGAAGACTTAGCTAGGAAAAAAGTATTTACTTAAAAAAAACAATACGGTAAATAAAAAATTATGTTAACAACAACCCAAACATAATTATACATAACTAGGAATAATAAGATATACTATTCTTGTTGTATCAAGTTTTTATTGAGAAAACCCCAATAACCGTTCTTTAACCTCCGGTGGTACTCGAAATGAACGCGGAAGACCAAAGTGGTACGCGGGTCCGGAAAGGTTGGGAACCACTATCTTAGAGTATCGAATCAGACATTGGATGTTCGGTTTCCATAGTGATCGTCTCCAAGTGTTACAGACATTATCGTAACCACTGTTATATATAAAGAAATTAAATTTTGAAAATACAGAAACAAATCGATAATTAAAAACTTGAAAACCTCTAGAATTAATCAAATAAAGCACAAAATGGAACACAAAACTTAAAATTATAACACACTCCCTGTCAATCCGGTGAGGAGAATCGCCAATTGTCAAACACTACTCTTTATGGAACACTGTGTATAACAGATATCCAAAGGGATCGTCCAGTACATAGAGAGTATCAGTTCAGACAGTTACGATAAATTTGAAACTGAAGAAATTACAAATAAAATTAGCCTGACTGAGAACAGATATTCCCAGTTTCATCGTGCATGTTTTTCGTTTTAACAGAGGTTAGGTTGATTACTTCCATATTCCTTAAGGAATGGAAGTATGGTGATGGCAAAAAAAATCGTGTTCGAGATTATTGCAGATTCTGATTCTACTACACTCAAAACATGAAAAAAAGTCGTTTTCCGAAAAGTGTCTGTGTGTCTGTCTGTCTGTCTGTCTGTCTGTCTGTCTGTCTGTCTGTCTGTGTGTCTGTCTGTCTATAGATTTTTACTTCCATATTCCTTAAGGAATGGAAGTATGGTGATGGCAAAAAAAATCGTGTTCGAGATTATTGCAGATTCTGATTCTACTACACTCAAAACATGAAAAAAAAGTCGTTTTCCGAAAAGTGTCTGTGTGTCTGTCTGTCTGTCTGTCTATCTGTGTGTCTGTGTGTCTGTGTGTCTATCTGTCTGTAGATTTTTTTTCTATGGCAAACGATAACTGCCGCAAATTCAAACAGAATCAAATAATTTTTTGCATACAGCCCTAAATTGTAGAGTTCTCAAGACTATTGTTTTTGGTGAAGATCGGTTAAGGGAAAGGGGTAGTTTACCTGTAACGTTTTATGTTTTAACAAGGGTATTTCCTATGGCAAACGATAACAGCAGCAAATTCAAACAGAATGAAAAGATTATTTGCATACAGCCCTAGATTGTAGAGTTCTCAATACCTTTTGTTTTTGGTGAAGATCGGTTAAGGAAAGGGGTAGTTTACCTACAACGTTTTTTTAACAAGGGTATTTTCTATGGCAAACGATAACAGCCGCAAATTAAAACAGAATCAAATAATTTTCTGCATACAGCCCTGATTTGTAGAGTACTCAAGACCTATTGTTTTTGGTGAAGATCGGTTGAGGGGAAGGGGTAGTTTACCAGCAACGTTTTTTATCATGCGTATTTTCTATGGCAAACGACAACTGCCGCAAATTCAAACAGAATCAAATAATTTTTTGCATACAGCCCTGATTTGTAGAGTACTCGCGACCTATTGTTTTTGGTGAAGATCGGTTGAGGGGAAGGGGTAGTTACCTTCAACGGTTTTTTTATCAAGGGAAATATTTTTTTTTTTTGGCAAACGATAACAGCCGCAAATTCAAACAGAATCAAATAATGTTTCGCATACAGCCCTGATTGTAGATTTCTCAAGACCTATTGTTTTTGGTGAAGATCGGTTGAGGGAAAGGGGTAGTTTACCTGCAACGTTTTTTTAACAAGGGTATTTTATATGGCAAACGATAACAGCCGCAAATTCAAACAGAATCAAATAATGTTTTGCATACAGTCCTGATTTGTAGAGTACTCAAGACCTATTGTTTTTGGTGAAGATC
>CM068376.1:74032646-74224285 GCA_034769895.1 Magicicada septendecula
TTGTAGAGTTCTCAATACCTTTTGTTTTTGGTGAAGATCGGTTAAGGGAAAGGGGTAGTTTACCTACACGTTTTTTTAACAAGGGTATTTTTCTATGGCAAACGATAACAGCCGCAAATTAAAAACAGAATCAAATAATTTTCTGCATACAGCCCTGATTTGTAGAGTACTCAAGACCTATTGTTTTTGGTGAAGATCGGTTGAGGGGAAGGGGTAGTTTACCAGCAACGTTTTTTTATCATGCGTATTTTCTATGGCAAACGACAACTGCCGCAAATTCAAACAGAATCAAATAATTTTTTGCATACAGCCCTGATTTGTAGAGTACTCGCGACCTATTGTTTTTGGTGAAGATCGGTTGAGGGGAAGGGGTAGTTTACCTTCAACGGTTTTTTTTATCAAGGGAAATTTTTTTTTTTTTGGCAAACGATAACAGCCGCAAATTCAAACAGAATCAAATAATGTTTTCGCATACAGCCCTGAATTGTAGATTTCTCAAGACCTATTGTTTTTGGTGAAGATCGGTTGAGGGAAAGGGGTAGTTTACCTGCAACGTTTTTTTAACAAGGGTATTTTATATGGCAAACGATAACAGCCGCAAATTCAAACAGAATCAAATAATGTTTTGCATACAGTCCTGATTTGTAGAGTACTCAAGACCTATTGTTTTTGGTGAAGATCGGTTAAGGGGAAGGGGTAGTTTACCTGCAACCTTTTACGTTTTATTTTCTATGGCAAACGATAACAGCCGCAAATTCAAACAGAATCAAATAATGTTTTGCATACAGCCCTGATTTGTAGAGTACTCAAGACCTATTGTTTTTGGTGAAGATCGGTTAAGGGGAAGGGGTAGTTTACCTGCAACGTTTTTTTATCAAGCGTATTTTCTATGGCAAACGATAACAGCCGCTAATTTAAACAGAATCAAATAATTTTTTGCATACGTCCCTGAACTGTAGAGGTCTCAATGACTTTCGATTTTGGTGAAGATCGGTTAAGGGGAAGGGGTAGTTTACCTGCAACCTTTTACGTTTTAAACAAGAGTAAAGTACTTGAAAATTTATTTAAACTTTTTGAAACAATGGTAATTGTTAAAATAAAATAATTTTGTTGCCAGGCAATAAAATTATAATTTTTTCATTTTAATGTAATATAATATTTTTTCATTTAATACAGCAATAAAAAGGCAGGTAAGACACAGCCTGGCTGTTTGGCTGAAAATGATTTATAAATATAAATCTTAGAATATGGAAGTCATGTATGGTTCTCCATTACCGATATTTTTTTCTATGGCAAAACGATAACTGCCGCAAATTCAAACAGAATCAAATAATTTTTTTTGCATACAGCCCTGATTTGTAGAGTACTCGCGACCTATTGTTTTTGGTGAAGATCGGTTGAGGGAAAGGGGGTAGTTTCTACCTGAAACGGTTTTTTTTTTTAGCAAGGGTAATTTTGTTTGTTTGGCAAACGATAACAGCCGCAAATTCAAACAGAATCAAATAATGTTTCGCATACAGCCCTGAATTGTAGAGTTCTCAAGATCTGTTGATTTTGGTGAAGATCGGTTAAGGGAAAGGGGTAGTTTACCTGTAACGTTTTATGTTTTAACAAGGGTATTTCCTATGGCAAAACGATAACAGCCGCAAATTCAAACAGAATCAAAAGATTATTTGCATACAGCCCTAAATTGTAGAGTTCTCAAGACCTATTGTTTTTTGGTGAAGATCGGTTAAGGGAAAGGGGTAGTTTACCTGTAGCGTTTTTTTTAACAAGGGTATTTTCTATGGCAAACGATAACAGCCGCAAATTCAAACAGAATCAAATAATGTTTTTGCATACAGCCCTGATTTGTAGAGTACTCAAGACCTATTATTTTTGGTGAAGATCGGTTATGGGGAAGGGGTAGTTTACCTGCAACCGTTTTTTTATCAAGCGTATTTTTCTATGGCAAACGATAACCAGCCGCAAATTCAAACAGAAGCAAATAATATTTTGCATACGTCCATGAATTGTAGAGGTCTCAATGACTTTCGATTTTGGTGAAGATCGGTTAAGGGGAAGGGGTAGTTTACCGGCAACCTTTTACGTTTTAACAAGGAGTAAAGTACTTGAAAATTTATTTAAACCTTTTTGAAACAATGGTAATTGTTAAATAATAAAATAATTTTGTTGCCAGGCAATAAAATTATAATTTTTTCATTTTAATGTAATATAATATTTTTCATTTAATACAGCAATAAAAAGGCAGGTAAGACACAGCCTGGCTGTTTGGCTGAAAATGATTTTAAATATAAATCTTAGAATATGGAAGTCATGTATGGTTCTCCATACCGATATTTTACTTCCATATTCCTTAAGGAATGGAAGTATGGTGATGGCAAAAAAAATCGTGTTCGAGATTATTGCAGATTCTGATTGTACTACACTCAAAACATGAAAAAAAGTCGTTTTCCAAAAAGTGTCTGTGTGTCTGTCTGTCTATCTGTCTGTGTGTAGATTTTTTTTCTATGGCAAACGATAACTGCCGTAAATTCAAACAGAATCAAATAATTTTTTGCATACAGCCCTGATTTGTAGAGTACTCATGACCTATTGTTTTTGGTGAAGATCGGTTGAGGGAAAGGGGTAGTTTACCTGCAACGGTTTTTTTTTATCAAGGGAAATTTTTTTTTGGCGAACGATAACAGCCGCAAATTCAAACAGAATCAAATAATGTTTCGCATACAGCCCTGAATTGTAGAGTTCTCAAGATCTATTGTTTTTGGTGAAGATCGGTTAAGGGAAAGGGGTAGTTTACCTACAACGTTTTTTTAACAAGGGTATTTTCTATGGCAAACGATAACAGCCGCAAATTCAAACAGAATCAAATAATTTTCTGCATACAGCCCTGATTTGTAGAGTACTCAAGACCTATTGTTTTTGGTGAAGATCGGTTGAGGGGAAGGGGTAGTTTACCTGCAACATTTTTTATCAAGCGTATTTTCTATGGCAAACGATAACTGCCGTAAATTCAAACAGAATCAAATAATTTTTTGCATACGTCAGTGAATTGTAGAGGACTCAAGGCCTTTAGATTTTGGTGAAGATCGGTTAAGGGGAAGGGGTAGTTTACCTGCAACCTTTTATGTTTTAACAAGAGTAAAGTACTTGAAAATTCATTTAAACTTTTTCAAACAATGGTAATTGTTGAAAATAAAATAATTTTGTTGCCAGGCAATAAAATTATAATTTTTTCATTTTAATGTAAATCATGTACAAGAGAAAATATATCGCGCTTGGCAGGCGATATTAAGATTTAAATATAAATCTTAGAATATGGAAGTCATGTATGGTTCTCCATACCGATATTTTTGTAACACCTGAAGACGTCACTGATGTATAGTAATTAAAACTGTGTTACTTAAAATTGAACGACGGTGAACATCCGTCTCAAGCCTGTACTATGGTCTATCGAACATTAGGTTTAAAGATCGTAGAAGTCTCGATTTCAGTTCGCTAGCGACACTATAAAATCACGGTGCGTTTTTTTCAGGCGCAGTTCGTCGGAGCCTGTGCCTGGATAACATACTGGGTAATATCAGGCGTTGGCCTTGTATGCTATGTGTCTAAAACTGGTAGCCTTTTAGGCTTTTCCGCCTAAGCTACTGCGGTGTTTAAAAAACGAGCCATTATATTTATTATCCTATTTATTGAGTGGCTAACGTGCAAGTCAATACTCCTCACCGTGGGCGTCTAGGTTAGTGCCCAGGCTCCGTCTCCTAAATCCATGATTTAAACGGACACCAGCCTGGCCTTTCCCGCCAAGGACCGTCTTCCACCTCAGTCGTGATTTCCCTTAAGAAACTGAAAGTCGTTCGCTAAGCCGGAGTTGCTACGGAAGACTGCCGTGCAGCGACCCGCTACTCTCCCATTGTTCTTCTTCTGCTTCTTCTTCTTCTTCTTCTTCTTCTTCAGGTCGTTGACCTTAGAGTACGTTGACGTGACACATTTTCTACTGTCTTACAATGTTGCTTTTCCCTTGGGAAGATAAACATCAGCTTCTTTGGTAGTATGTCCTGATCAGGGGCGTATTTACGGGTAGGGGGGACGAACGGGGCCGGACCCCTCACAAAGTGTCGAAAAAAAAGTTAACCAGGAATTTTGTTAGCCTCTTAATTTTTAGATTTTCTTATTATTTTTTATCCCCGCGTGCTAATAATTCTTTTTTAAATATACAGACTTATTATAGCCCTATAGCACTTGCATATACGTTTGGAATACGAAATATTGGAAAATCAACTCAGTGTCCCCTTAAGAAATTGTTAATGACATGGCCAAAAAATAAAGCGAATAGGCGTTAAACTCTAAAATGTTTTCAAAAAATGTGTCCTTTTTAATGTATAACATTTTCATGGTATACCATTTTTTATTCATGGTGTAGTTGTATAGTTATCATTTTTAAATGTAAATAAATATCTTGTAAATAATGTTTCAATGGTATTTTGAAGACTGCAATATTGATTAGACTTAAAGTGTTTTTTTTTTTGTATGAAGCCGATACGACTCGACTCTCCCCCCCCCCCCCAACCAAATTCTAGATACGCTAATGGTCCTGATGCATCCTTTGCACAAGGTCCGTTCTGCCTGTCTCTACTGCTTTATCCTGTCATTTAGGTTGTAAGTTCCGAGAATGTCATCATTCTTTAGCTTGTCTCTCCGGGATACTCGCAGTGCAGATCTCTGTTGTAGGTCTTTGCGTACAGTGTTCACGTCTCACTACCACAAAGGCCGCACGGTACTGTCATCACTTTATATCACATTTCAACCGAGTGTCTCGTCTGACCTTTTCCTTAAATGTTCTTCTAATAGTTCCACACATGTGGTTAAACTACTGTGGTTTTATGGTCAGATACTTTTCCCCGCGTAAGGCAATAAGACAAGCCGCATCCAAAGAATCTAAAAGAAAACATCTGCTCAATGAGTCCATCATTCACAACCCCTATTGTTCAGTGGTCTGTGTAACTAAGTAGCAATACTCTCCCATTGTTATATAGTGAAATCCTGAAGACGTCTTTACATTTCGGAGGCGAAAAGTGTAAAATCGTGACAAACGAGATTGACAGTCCGCGGTAGGGAGACTATAGAAATTCACAATACGGCCAGCAAACAGTACACGCATTTAAGTTGCAAGAATATCTGACGTTCAGAAAATAAGACGTTTCTGTACACGGGTGCTGTGCGCAGGGGCGCAGTGAGGGAAAAACATGTTCCAATATTCGTCCATTAGACAGAAACGATTCGCAGAATTACGCTCTGTCGTAATTGACGCAAGCAAATAGTGTCGCGGTGTTAATCTATAGCACAATTTAAATGGTCTGTACGTTATTTGTGCGTAGGATATCGGTAGCACGAAACGCGCTCTATAGTGGAACGAGGAAAACTCGAATTCTCCGTAAGTGTTATCTAAATAGTCTCGTATCGTTTTCTTTAATACTAAGAATTTAGAATTAAATATCCGTAGTGCTTCTACACACAACCAACAATAACATAAGCTAGTAATGTAGGCCAGCCAGCAATAGCAGCCCGTAACGTGGTTCTGAAAATTCTGTTACCCACTGTTTAAAGCAGTGCGAGAGTCGAGGTGAGGAAAACTGGAACGAAAATACTTAACACGGTCCAACGGCTTTGCTCCGCGAAACAATTAGTTTTAGACAGTGCGGAATAAAAAGGTTGCTCAGGATGGAAAACGTTTAGTTAGAAAATTTTAAATTTAATTCGGATTAATAATTTTGTTACGACGGTCTCATGGATCGTCGCATGGTACAGTGGAAACAAAATACAGACGCCAATGAAGTCACTAATTACCAGCTGTAATTAATCACAAATAACAATTTGTAAACAGAATAAACAGTGTTGCACACCACTATAGAACAATTATTCCGATTAGCGCTTTCAAGCTTCACAGCTCATCATAAAGATCGGAAAGAACAATCTACTGCGTCAGGTTAGAACCACTAACACAACTTTATTAATTAAATAACAATTTGTAATCAACAAGGTACTCTCATAAAATAATTCAAGTTAAATTTATCCACACGCAATAATAATGTCAAGTAATAGAGTTCCGCACTAACTACAACACAGTAACCACTTTCCACTAATCGTCAACAACCACTCGACCCGCACTGTAACTAACTGACAAATCCAGCCACTGTTGCTTATATAGGTCGCGCAGAGGTTTCAGAATAACTTTCCATCCTTTTGGCGCCGTGAGCATACTTTTCGTATTTACACGTGCTCTCAAACAGTCTGGAAGGTACTTTTGTACGGCCTTGACTTAGACGCTACACCTACTCGGCTAGCCGAGAAACGGGTGGAAGTACGCTCTCGACTCTTCGAGAGCGCTCTGTAATAGTCGTAGCAATATGATGCACAGTAAAACAGACGGTTACTCGCTTTGCTGAATGGACATTCACTACTTGCTTTGCAGAATGGACATTCGCTACTCGCTTTGAAGAATGAACATTCACTAATCGTTTTGCTACAGGATGCATTTAGTTTAATTTTGATGTTGTCACAACTGTGTACTACGCGATGAATTGGCAGCGCGACGATTCTGAGGTGAGTGAAGTATAATCCTCCTTTCCTTCTGGAGCCAGTTCCACAGATCGTCTTCAAACCCATCTTTCTCTTTTCCTTCTCCGGTCTGGACGCCATCAAGATTCGTCTTCCTGTATCGTTTGTCTGCGTACGAGCAACAATATTCCCAACCACATCTTACGCCCCATTGACGATATAAACTGGGTTTTGGAAGGCTCTTGTGGTTAAAACGCGTCATACGCCACAGACCTTTCTCAAATGTTGCTCCAAAAAAACGTCTCTTCAAGATCTTCTTCTCAAACAGGTCGCACCCCCGTATTCAGTTTATCATCCCTGCATGAGTTAAATACTAATTATTTTATTCACATTAGAGCCGTTTTCGAACATTAATTTCTACCTATGGCTGCAGTTCATAATCACGCTTAACCGGGGACCTCTTTTCTCTGAGCGTATTATTGGCTACACGCTCTGTAACGCAGTTAATCAAGCAGAATTAACTCTCTCTCTCTCTCTCTCTCTCTCTCTCTCTCTCTCTCTCTCTCTCTCTCTCTCTCTCTCTCTCTCTCTCTCTCTCTCTCTCTCTCTCTCTCTCTCTGACACACACTTTGCATAATTCGTTGCAGTTGGGATTTAGACCTACATGCATAAAATGAATATCACTGCTCGTAAAATTTTTGTACTAAGATTGCTGCATTAATTAACACTTTTGTCCAACGACCCTTCTTAAAGGCAGCGAAATATACATTGAACATAAAAATATACATAAAAACATCAATTCTGTTTTCTTTGATGGAGCTGTGATTAATAAGTTGCATAACTAGGCTTATATACCTTCTTCTTCTTCTTCTTCTTCTTCTTCTTCTTCTTCTTCTTCTTCTTCTTCTTCTTCTTCTTCTTCTTCTTCTTCTTCTTCTTCTTCTTCTTCTTCTTCTTCTTTCCTTTTTACAGGAGAATTCTTCTGTCTTCGCACCCATCAGCTTTCTACAAGCTTTTACACCATCTTTTGTCAGATGTCCCAGCTCTCCCCCTGCCACACGCCTTGTCTCCAGCGATCGTCACTAACGTGATCCAACCCATCCTGTCAATTCCCCATCCGCCTTCTGTCCGTTGTCCATTATATTATACACATATGCGGTGTAATAAAATGGGA
Organism: Magicicada septendecula; assembly: GCA_034769895.1. Classification (NCBI taxonomy): domain Eukaryota; kingdom Metazoa; phylum Arthropoda; class Insecta; order Hemiptera; family Cicadidae; genus Magicicada; species Magicicada septendecula. Next base: position 74,040,379 of record CM068376.1, read on the forward strand.
AGCGAAGAAATCTCCTCTACTCTCGTAGCGTCCAGACCTAATGGTAAAATTCCATAAGTTGGCCCAATATAGTTGTCCTGGGTGTCGAATCGGTGGATGACTTACAGCCTGAAGAGTGAAATTCTGCCGCATGGTGTAAACGTTTGGATAGAATGATGAAATTAGTAACCTTCTAGAAGAAGTGAACATGATTAGAAAAACACAGTAAAATAGAGGAATAAAAAATTGTAGTGAAAGTTTTGGTAGGATGAGGACTAACAGGATTATCTTAGAAAACTCGAGCATATAATCCGGAAGGTCTGTGTACAGACAAATGAGACCCGGGAATATGCTCGCTGTTTGGGTTTCTTCCGGACTGGTTTTGGCCATGTGTTTGGAGCGGCCGTCTCCCTTCACAAACAATTGTGTAAGTCAGGGAATAAACTTGTGCTTACACCGCTGCCATCCTCAAGTCTGAGGCAGCTGCCGTGGGTTGGCTATCCCAAAGAGCCTCAGGGCACAACCTCGCGGAAGTCCGAATCCGGTCGATAGTGCAGCCGAGGCAGGTTTTCACAGCTGCATTATCGGGGCTCCACACGTCGGAAGCGACGGCTCCGCGGCTTCCCATGGAGCCGATTCACGGAACCATAAAACAGTTTTACCGTAGTCGCACCACAAAGAACCCCCGCCCTTGTTTGGTAGCATGCCGACGAACCAACGCCTCCGAAGCGTGAGCCTGGACACGAACTCTTTCCGTGCGGCCCTTGCGAGCCAAGCGTGAGGTAAACGTGCGTGCATGGATGCCGCTATGGGATTACTCCTGGAAGCGAATAATGACCTAAAAGTCTAGAAACCTTGACCCTACCAAGAAATAATCTGTTGGATACTGTAATAGGCAGTCTAGAAAAAGGAGAAGAGGAGGAGGAGGAGGAGGAGGAGGAAGAAGAAGAAGAAGAAAAGAAGAAGATGACGATGACGATGACGATGATGATGATTATGAAGAAGAGGCAGAAATAAAAGTAAAATTACATTTTAATAGGTCTAGAAATATGTTAAATATGTTTCACAATACTTTCCTTGTTGCAGAATATAACAAGGATTGCGTTCTATATAACAATTTGATCCTTCAGGAACGTCATCTGTAAGTTGTTTTCCATTATGTGAAAGCTGAAGCATAAAACGGCTGTCACACTTTATTAGTCCGTGCTGACTCAAAAAAAAAAAGAAGGAAATCACGAAGTCAATGCAATGTGAGTGGGAGAGCAGACGGGGGAGGCAGCTTCCTGAAGGTATATATGATAAAAGAACAATATTATTATTATATTTATAATTTTCGTGATAATAAATCGCACGTGAGTCATTATCAGCCCGCGCGTGTGTACATACGCATCACAGACATGCAGAGATTTTGTATGAGTATAGTTCATTGTGTATGGTTTCAATTACAATTTTTGTTGTTCAGTCTTAGAAACACTGCGTTGGAGTGGTCAGAATGATGCCTATGTAATTGTATCGATGTGTGCGTGCGTGTGTGTGTGCGTGTGCGTGTGTGTGTGTGTGTGCGCGCGCGGGCATGTTTGTACTCATGTAACTATGTACGAATGTTGAGCAAAGGTCTACATAGTTTTCAGTAATGTATTTTTAATTAATAATTTGCAATTTACAATCTACATCTATAACAGAGTATTAAGTAAATCAGATGAAAGAGTTAGGTTTGTAAGTGTGTTCCTCCACTGGTGTTTCTCCTTTTAGAAGAGTGTTTTTATGGATCTAACAAATTTAGAGGCCAAGTTCTGCACAGCCTTCTCTCGTACGGACCGTTTTTGTACAACTACTCTAGTAGCTCATTTTTGTTGCCTACCATTGCTGGCTGTGTTTAGTTACAGTCTACTGGATTTCGTCCTTTATGAGAGGTATTTTCAGGTTGGTGTGAAGTGTCTGATTATTGATGTACCTTGGGTCATCTACTAAAGCTCGCAGCACTTTTGACTGACATCTTTGGATGGTTTTTAATCTTGTAGGTTTTGCTCATCAGCACAACTGGAGTCCGTAGGTTCAGCTCAACTATAGGTTTGAGCGTAGTTGGTTAAAGTAGCAGTTGTTATTTTATTGATAGCTTAGGCTTTCGTCCAAGGAGCCAGGACAACTGTCTGAGCTTGAGCCTTCGTTTGGTTTGGATATGCTTCTGCCAGGAGAGTCGTTGATCAAGGTGGTACTTAATTTCAGTCTTCACCGGTACATATGTGTTATTAATTGTTACAGGCGGACAGATGTCATGTCGAGTAGTAAACGTAAACGTGACCTGTGCAGATTTCGTTTCGCTGATTTTTGTTCGCCATTTGCTGAGTAGATTTAACTTGTAGGCTGTCAGAAGTAACTTGCGGATTTTCGTTAACGATAACACTGCAACACCGTCGGCAAAAGATGCAATGGTGATGGCTTTTGTTTCAGGTAAGTCGGGTGTATAGATAAGGAAGAGTAGAAGTCCGAGGACACTGTATTGAGAAACACATGATTCAATAAATAAACTGTTTTTTAAACAATCATTTTCAGAGTGTAATAACAAAAACGTTCTGTACGTAAGTACGGTTGTACATAGGCCCCATGTCTCAAGGAAACGTTTGGTAAGTACGTACGGTTGTACATTGGCCCCATGTCTCAAGGAAACGTTCTGTACGTACGTACGGTTGTACATAGGCCCCATGTCTCAAGGAAACGTTCTATACGTACGTACGGTTGTACATGGGCCCCATGTCTCAAGGAAACGTTCTATACGTACGTACGGTTGTACATAGGCCCCATGTCTCAAGGAAACGTTCTATACGTACGTACGGTTGTACATAGGCCCCATGTCTCAAGGAAACGTTCTATACGTACGTACGGTTGTACATGGGCCCCATGTCTCAAGGAAACGTTCTGTACGTACGTACGGTTGTACATAGGCCCCATGTCTCAAGGAAACGTTCTGTACGTACGTACGGTTGTACATAGGCCCCATGTCTCAAGGAAACGTTCTATACGTACGTACGGTTGTACATAGGCCCCATGTCTCAAGGAAACGTTCTATACGTACGTACGGTTGTACATGGGCCCCATGTCTCAAGGAAACGTTCTGTACGTACGTACGGTTGTACATAGGCCCCATGTCTCAAGGAAACGTTCTGTACGTACGTACGGTTGTACATAGGCCCCATGTCTCAAGGAAACGTTCTATACGTACGTACGGTTGTACATAGGCCCCATGTCTCAAGGAAACGTTCTATACGTACGTACGGTTGTACATAGGCCCCATGTCTCAAGGAAACGTTCTATACGTACGTACGGTTGTACATGGGCCCCATGTCTCAAGGAAACGTTCTATACGTACGTACGGTTGTACATGGGCCCCAAGTTTTACGAAGTAACGAAGTAATTGGCTGTCATGAGGGGGTTCACAAAAACACTAATGGACACTGTTGATGAAACTGTGACGAAGAAACGTTTTGGCTGATACTGAGCGTAGTACGAAGTTCAAGCCGAGGTTAGAGGAATTACTACAACCGCGCGGAGAAGTATTGCGAAATAGCATAATATAATTTGTTTCGTTAAAAACTTGAACAAATCTAAACATTACTGTGTTAGCGGGTTTCTTGAGTGGTGTATTATTCTGTAATAATTTGTAATACGTACTGTACATGGTACAGGTACTCTGTATCTAATGTATTTTGTATAATAGGAAACATCAAATATATTTTTGACTAATATTATTTGTAAAACTTCCATAATATTAAAACATAAATCATTCTGTGGTACGTAGGCTTACACGGCCAGAATCAATTTGGTTAAAATTACTTCCCGAGCTGTTTGGCCGTGGTCCAAAGTTTATGACAAAACCGTGGAAGGCTTCACCACAGTACTGTGGCAACTAACGTGTATCACCTCACATTAGCGTTACTCGATTTCACTGAAGATGGCAGTCGATGGCACTGCCGAAACGTCTGGTATTGAAGCAAACTTTGGAACACTGCCTAACAGCCCGGAAAGTAATTTTAACCAAATATAAATCATTCTTTTCTTTCAGTTTTCGCCACTTTTTTTCTTGGTCTAAATGCAGTCTTTCTATCCACCGTTAGATAAAACGTGGCCCCCCGCGGATAACGAAGGATTACCGTATTATTCTTTGTATAATTTAGTTTATATTTTTATATGTTGCTATTTGGGTTTAGTTAGTGTAACTCTTGTAAAGTAGTTTAATTCATTGATATACTGCATCGATATAGGCCCTATCAATCGATACTGATACCCTATAGGCCCTATCGATACTGTATCAATAAAAATCGTGTGCAACTGCCACGTGTGTTATAATATCATATTATGTTATTTTCAACGTCTTTACATTTTCTAAATTCCTGAAAGTTGACTTTTCTATTTTTCTTAACTTAGGCCTACTTGAAAAATCAAATAACATTCTGGTTTCTTTCTGTATTAGTGGTAAAAATAGTAATACGGCAATTTTATTTTCCGCTAGATTACAGTATTTCCAAATGTACCACGGATACCATTATTCGTTATCCCCTCCACTTCGTCATTCCGACTGTTCGGAAGGTGATAAATTATAGGCCTCAAATGAAGGTCCATATCTATGGCTAAATTTAAGCATATATTCAATTAAATTTAATATTTAAAATATACTTTATTATGATCCGTCTAGCGATCTTGTAGTTTATTATTGCACTACATGTTTCGGGAATAAATTCCCATCTTCAGGTAAAACTCTTTCTTCCTAGTATATAGGAGTCGTCGGCGAAATTATTGAAAACACATACAGACACAAACGAATAAAACAAAGACAACTGTTATAAATAACATAATTAAAAACCGTAAACACACAACTATCGAAGACAGTGCGCACTGCCCGACTGTCACATTTCAACTGGGCTGATTGCAAAGTTCGCCGTTTATCTTTAATACGGTATCATACAACGTATTGATTTAAACGAAAGCTGGTCGTTAAGCAAACATTCTTTATGGATTTTGGATGCTTTGTAAATTTCAAATTCTTCTAACGCATCCATTAAACGACCTTTGTTGATAACGTGCATGGGTACCATATTTTCCGCGAAGCCAGTATAATTGTGGTTTTCGTTTACTAAATTTAATGCAAAATTAGACTTGATGTTATTTTTGGTAAATGTTCTTTATATCTGTCAATAAATCTTCTCCCCGTTTGACCGATGTAAAACTTGTCACATTCATCACATTTCAACCTGTATATGCCTGAGCAATTTTCTATTATTTTAGGAGACCTTAACCTTAATATATTTTTTAAATTATTGACAGTCCTTAATGAAACATTGATATTTAATTTCTTGAACTCATTTTTTATTACATTAGGGAGCACAGTAGTATATTCGGATGATACAAATTGAACTTTATCCCTGTCATTTTTTATCTTATTCTGCTTATACTTGTGTTTCCGAATCAAGTTTCTACCATATCACTTTTGAAACCATTTTTCATGGCTATGTATTTGATAATTTTAACCTCATCCCGATAATCTTCACCGCTCAATGGTACATTCATCAGTCTGTGCACTAATGCATTAAACGGCGCTATTTTTTGTGTGTGAGGATGAAATGAGTGTGCATGTATACCACAGACTTGACTATGGGGGAGGCATAGGCTACGTATTGAGAAAATAAATGTAGGCATACGGTCTTTAATTTTATGGTTTTACCGACTGAATAACTGGTTGTCATGAGGGGATTCACAAAAAACACTAATGGACACTGTTGATGAACTGTGATAAAGAAACGTTTTATCTAGCTTAATGAAGAGCCTTGCAAGAAGACGGTGATGAGGACGTCGAGATCATTGGTTCTCGTACACTCCGTACATACAAGACAAAAAACGCGTTGAGTTAGTTTAAATGACGGTGTTACAGACAGAGGCAGTGCATAGGCAGGAAACATGCGTTCGTATTACTGAAGAAATAAACGAGTTTTTAGGTTATACAGTAGTTTAGGGCAGATTAAAACAGTTTATTTTGACAGTTTTGAGGTGTATGTGTGTGTGTTGGCGCGCGCGCGCGTGTAATTTAGAACTTTATCAAATGCAAATATTTATTTCAGTTCCTTGTTTACAAGCATACTTCGTTGAATCACTTTCTTATTAATATCGTCAGAGATATTTACAGTTTTGTATTATTTATTTATGATAATAAAACAAGACTGTGTGTTACCCCCTCTACTGTTCAACTTTTATGTAAAGGACGCGATGAAAAGTTCATAGAAGTCAGCAAAAATGGAATAATAATTAATGGCTAATGCTATAAAACCACCCGTTATGCAGATGACATTGTGCTTTTAGGGAACAATAATGAAGAACTACAGAATGCACTACTTCACCAGATGAACAAGATCCTACAAGATAAATACGATAGGACAATAAACAAATAAAAAACAAAAGTCATGATGTAGGTTATTCCAGAAATGGAAAACAGAACGCTGAGATATTTCTGTACGATGGAAAGCTAGTGAAAGTTGATACCTGTAAATATCTTGGGTGCTGCATTACAGCAGACGAAAGATGCACCAGTGATGATGTAGAAAGTCGAACTGCACAAGCAAAAAGAGCTTTTTTCAAGAAGAAGCCCGTGTTTTTGGAATATTAATGTTCCCTGCACCCAGGTATATTGGTATTGGTCGTACACTTAAATAACATTAATGAATTAACTGAGTGCTGAAGACGAAAGTCTTGCACCAAGAAAAAGTTCCTAAGCAGCACAACACTTGACGGCTGTGGGACCTGGACTACAGGGACAAGGAGGCCGGTGTCTGAAATGTGGCGCTACACGAAGAAGTCAACAGAGTAGCTGAAGCAAATACCATATTGAAAACACTGTAAGCGGCGTGACAAAATTATTGCCCACGTGAGGGAGATATGAAGGTCTCATGGCTCCGGTATGGAATTAAAATAAAATAAAATTACAAACTGAGATCTCAATGATCCAACAGCAGGACGTGCGGAAGAGCCTTAGAGCTGAGCAGACCCCTTCAAAAACCTGGGTTCATCTGGCTCCGGATGATCGCACCCCTGGCCCCTGTCTAGGGTTACAGGTGAAACCCTGTCAACGGTCTCAAAGGCGTATGAGGAATCTCAGATCCTTCAACGGCATACAGAGCGAAATAACCTTGTGGAGTAAACCACGAAAATCAATCATTTCGTGCTAACAATCCGATCTTATCAAGGAATTTAATTCCTACTTTTGCACTCTATACATAAAGAATTGAAATTGGTATGTGGTCCTAAGATGGCCAATCAACAAATAGATGGTCTGTACAAATAGGAAAAAGAATTACAAACTGAACTTCGTATAGAGAAGTGAAGCAAAAAGGACCATATGGAGAACAGTTGCCAAACAATACACTGATTGAGACGTATCAACAAGTAAACTATAGCGAGTGGAAACAATGATTTTTATATAAATGAAAACTAAATATAGATTATTTGGAGTGGCGGATTATCCATAACGCTAGGGTATGCTGTAGCACCAGGCACCGGGGCCTCACCAGTCAGAGGGGAGCATCATCCAACCCTAAATCACAAAAACTTTTTTGAAGGTAATAAATGTGAAAAAACTTTGTGCCACGAGTAAAATTCCAAGAAAGAGGGTTTTTAATCAAATGGTTCGAATGAAGAAGATAGATTCCATGATACTACAGTTTGTCCGCTCGAAGTATTAAACTGAATTATTGATTGTGAAATTATTGATTTATTTCCAATATATAGCCTACATTGGTTATCGTCTGTTGTTGACGGCTCCAATAGCTAACTGCGAATCTGCAGAATCATTTTCTGTATTAAAACGCATTAAAGATATGTTGAGTTCAACTATGGGAGATGAAATATTATCTTCGTTATCAAAGTTGAATATTAAAAGCGGGATACCTGATCGCTTGATTTAGAAGAAATTATACAAGACTTCCTTAAGGCAAAATCAAGGAAAATCGATCGATTAGTATTTTCTAAACTTAAGTACTACTATGCTCATTGAAATCACTAATTAGCTAAATATTTGTCGTATCTTGAGACTTTAATAAAATAATTGCAAATTTTGAAATTGTGTATGCCATTTATCAGTGTAAATAATGGATAAAAGTTGAATTTTGAAACGGGGGGGGGGGCACTAATCTAACGGCAGCATAGGGCACCACGCGCTTCTAATCCGACCTTGATTATGTGTGTTTGTGTGCGCGCATTGCAACGACACATATTCACCCAGGGTAATATTTATGTGTGTAACTAATGTAGGAAGTGTTAGAAATAATTTTAAATAGGGTAAGCGCGAATGAACAGGCAAAAATCTGACAATTCTGGACTTGTATGTTTTGTAACACCTGTCCACTGTTATTATTTACTATAAATGACATGCTAATGACATATCAGAATGTTTATGTATCAGATTTTATTTGTTAAAGAATCAGATTTTTTAATGTTTTAGATGTACAGGTTTTGTTTCCAGGATTATCCTAGTTTTTGAACCTGATTGTGGTACGAGTTCATTTTAGCGGGTGAAAACCCTAAGTTATCAGAGGGTGTAAATAAATTTTCTAATATTTATACCTATAAAAGACGGGTAAATAAAAAACTAGCTTCTCATCTTGACAATGCAGAATGTTTTTATTTAGTAAGTCTTTAATAGTTTTGGTTTTTGTTCTTATTAGGATTAATTCTTAATTTCGTACTAACCGCCAATCAATGAATTTTAACGATGAAGAGTTGCGAGGATTGGTCAAAATAGTATAACAGATTTTAAATTATTTATGTTGACTGATACTTTTACATTATCAGTAATTTAAATTGTAATAGTGTATAAATTATGGTCTTGGTTATTATAATTTTCTCGATGAATTTAAAGAAAACAATATGTAATAATGCAACTATTTTTATGATGTAAAAAAAACTGTTTGACTCCATCACACATACGCGCACACTCACATACACAAACACATTCACTCAACTAATTTATCTGTTGTGTTTGATATATTTTCTCTTGTACCCGTACACAGGTCCTGAAGATGACAATAAATATTGTCGAAACGTCGACATAAATAATTTAAAATTTGTGTTATACTTTTTTTACCGATCCTCGCAAACCCTTCATCGTTAAAAAAATTCATTAGGATTGCTATATGTTTGTAATACCATGAACAGTATGACAATCGGTTCAAAGCAAACGTGTGTATATATCGAGGAAGTACTGAACATCTGTTATCAGTTCTATGCAAGTAGGCCTATTCTTTGTTTCTTTGCAATTAGTTACATACCTTTGTGAAGAGCTGTTACCATTCCGTTTATTTTATTATCGTCAAATAATAACTTAGAACAACCAACGACTACTCGTTGGAACTACACAACCTATAATATTCGCCTCTTAAATTCAGGGGCGTACTTACGGGAGGCGACGAATGGGACCGGACCCCACTCCCCAGAGAGTTAAGAAAATTGACAAGAAATGTTGTCAATCTCTTAATATTTAGGCTTTATTATTTTTTTTAAGCCGTGTACACTAATATAGAAAGAACTCTCTTTTAAGTGTACAAGCAGGTTTATTACAGAGCATTTGCGCATACGTTTTAAATATGAAATATAGGAAAAACAATTCAGTGACCCCGGAAGAATAGCCAAACGGAAGTTGTTAATGAAATGCCCAAAAAATAAAAGCGAATTAATTTTAAAACAGTGTATCTCTTTTTGTGTATAACATTTTCTTGGTTCACTTTTTGTATTTTAACTGTAGTTATTCTTAAATTTAAATGTCAATAGATATCTTGTAAACAATGATAGTATACATTTTTATTGTGTTATTACCATTTTTTACATTAATGGGTTTGATTTCAGGGTGTTGTCACACTTTTTTCTCCCACTTTGAAAATTATAATATTGATTAGTCTTAACTTGTATGTTCTTTTATATGAAGCCGATACAACCAAACCCCTCCCCCTAGGCCAAATTCTAGTTACGTCACTGCTTAATTTTATATATCAAATAAGTTATAGGCTCTACTATAATATTTTGTAACATCTTAATTCTGCTGTAAGAAGTAATTCAACTTATAAAATGTGGTCTATTTATATAAATAAAGTGCAGATATTGTAGCTTTTAAATAAACGTGTGTGTGTGTGTGTGTGTGTGTGTGTGTGTGTGTGTGTGTGTGTGCTGTAACACGTGATTTATTGAAGGTTTTTTGTTGACTTTTTAATCATAAAACTTATTGTTTTCTTATGTAAATATTTCACGCATGCATTTCACGGTAAAGGAGCATAAGTAGAGGATGATAAGAAGTCTACATCACGTATTAATGCCTGTTAATGTATTAAACAATTATCAGTTATTTTTAATGATCAGCCTCTACTGATTTAGATATTGATCCTCTGATAGCCTATGTACTTTTGTCTTCTGAAATCCTATACATAAAATTAATAGTTATATCAAAATCATTATTTGTATTGTTATGGTCCTATTAGTATAATAATAATAATAATAATAATTATTATTATTATTATTATTATTACGCTAAGTGATTTCAGGATGGGTATGAAAGCCTGAATTAGAGGTGGGTTTTTTAGTGGGTGAGAGTCCCACACACCAGAGAAAGCACGGTCTCCTCTGACGGTGAATAAAGCATTTTCCCCCTCTATACAAAAAATAAAAAAAATAATAATAATTATTATTACAATATAATTTGTATTTCAGTATAATTTTACTGCTCCAGAAATTTGTGTATAAGCTTCCACTGCCAATAAAAATTGTGTTTCAGTGAAATTGTAATTCAATGAAAATAATTCCTAATATACAATTACATCACTGTACACGCATGCCCACACACATACACATTTATACAGACACGTTTATTTTCGAATGATTTTTTTGTATTAATTTTTTTTATGTATTTAAATACAAAAGAAATCGTCATTTATGCGTTGGCGGTTTAATAAGGTTCGAATTACCTCTTAAATTTAAATGTACCAGGTACTCTGGGAGGACAAATACAATTAAAATAAAGACTCAAGGCAGACCATACGTAATCGGAATATTCATTAACTGAACGGGCAATTAACTGGTAACGTTGTGTCTTCTTTATTGGATAGTAAATACAATTTTTTATATATAAAGTAGGCCTATTCCTATTTTAAAAATTGCATTTATTACTCATAATAATCGGAATAATTCGAAAGCTAATTTACTTTTTTATTGATTTGTTATTTTCGAGTCTGAAACGAATGTTGATCGAACAGAAGCTATTACGAAATGTACAGTTCAGGGTTTATGTTACAGGTTGGCGTGAAACCACCACGACCTTGGTAGCTGCCGTAGATTTCGGTCATGCGACGATCCAGGATACCGCCAAACATCTGATACCGTACTGCAGTAAATATGAAGTTCGGAGTTTGTTACTCAAGTGCCACAGTGTCTGTGTTGACGCACAAAAATTACCACTACAACTTACTTATCTTGTGTCGTTGTCGATATAGGTTAATCAGTAATCACTATACAGTTAGAAATTAACCATTTTTCTTCAACACATGATTGCCGCAAGGACACACACACAAACAATTTTTGTCACCTGTGACTTTTTGAAACGAATCGCGCAGTATCAGGGCGTTAAAAGAAGAAAAAAAGAGATCTGTGCCGAGTAATGAGTTTGTGAAAACGCTTTGAGGGCGGTGTTCCGGCAGGAGTCCCCTTGGGAAGGTGCGACAGTCATGATTTGTAATCAGACATAATGTTTGCGTATATCTCCCTCTCTGTCTCTCTGCGCCTTGGATATCAAAGGGCAACGGGGATTTAGAAATCAAAGTAACTGGACGGCTTTTGGCGTTGTCCATTTAGCCGGACGGATGACGGTAGTAGTAGGACAAACTAGATTACCTTAGAGGGAATCGCGTCTAAGAGTACTGGACCACATGCATTATTTATTGAACGATACATAGACTGCGACGCCATCTGTGAGACGATTACAGAAACAACTCGCTGTTCCCATTAAAATTCTCTCCCCCCCGTGCCGCTCTTTACATGTTTCATATTTCATACCTTCCTTTGCCTGTTGTATCAGCGACTCCAACTATAAACAATTCAGTCTTACTGGAAATGTTGATACAGTAGCTGCTGTAATATAAATACTTTTTAAAATTGTTTTGTTATCAGGAATAATATTTTTAACTGCGATGAGAAATTGCATTTTACTGAGCGCTCCACAACGCCACGGCACGCAATGGCAAAAAAATGTATTAATTAATTATGACAGAAAAACTATACAAACTTGTGTTAGTTTTTAATCAGCTGACCACAAACTGAACTTATAATTTAGAAGGCAGCTAATAAATGAATTGACGGGTGTTCAATGGCAACAATCAAGAAGGTGTAGATTTGTTAATTTGGGCTTCGGTTAGACTAGAAATATCTTTGACAAAAAATAAATATCTTAATTTATTTATTTAATCCAAAACCGCTTTTACCAAAAAGGTGTTGGACCTTTACAAATCCTAATATACATTGCAAAGTAAACTATAAACATTAATTCACAAACTTATGTACATCAAACAATAAAATACTTTAATACATACAGTGCATTCAGTCAGTTCATTCAGTCAATCATAATCCACAAAGATCTTCTATTTAAAAATTCAGTGCTTACATATTGATGAAATTTAATATAACATGTAGCTAGTCCCATGTTACACAGGAGTATTTTTCATATTTCTGAACAATTGATATTTCTACGCCTTGTATAAACTGCATAAAGTGCAATTGTTAGAATATGTTTACTATAGAAAAAAAATAAGCAAAGAAAATGAATTTGGCTTAAGCCAGCCCAACCAAATTATCTTAGGAAAATCTAAGACGTTTTTAAGAAATTAATTTCTGTCCCAGAAAATATTTTTATTCATTACACATTTTTATACAACACAGATTATTTTACAAATTATAATATTATACTAGAACTTCTACTATTAATATTAAACATATCACACACACACACACACACACACACACACACACACACACACACACACACACACACACACACACACACACACACACACACACACACACACACACACACACACACACACACAATATTAATCGAATAATCGAATTTTTATTAATTACCTTAGTGTAATCCATCTTGGGGCTTATTGTTTTTGTTGATACGACTTGTTTCGAGAAGAAGTTCCCATCATCACGATTTAAAAACCATTATCCTCTCATGAGTACGTGTCGGTGAAATTAAAACCAGTCATTATATAAATTATTGTACAAACACACATAACGCACACGACACAACGAAAAATTGTGTTATGTGTGTTTGTACAATAATTTATATAATGACCGGTTTTAACTTTACCGACTCATCTTCATGAGAGGATAAGAATTGTTTTAAGACATGATGATGCCAAAACATGCCATATCAACAGAAAAAAATAAGTCCCAAGATGAATTACATTAACATAATTAATTAACATACTGTTGCGAACTGGAGACAGTATGTAAGGCCTATAATGCAAATCTTAATGTTTTGTTCTAGACTACAACCTTGAGTATTTTCAGAAAATCACAGTTGTTTTAAAATTTGCTTACGTTCAGAAACATAGTTATGAAATTTTATGTAGACCATTTAAAAAATGTAGAGAACTTAAAGAATCCTAGGCAATGCGTTGACGCCTGGCCTGTTTTCTTTGTCATCAGACCACTGAATTTTCGTATATAAGAATATTCTTCATATGCTGATGTAGTGGCGTTCCGAGTAATATGTTCGTTACCACAAAACAAAACAAAAATCCACCACATTTCGTGATTCGTTTTTTAACGCTTCTTGATTTTAATTTTTAAAATCAAAACAAAATTCATATTTTATAATTTTTAGAACCGTAAGAGTTCCACTATCAGGACACTCAGACAAGCGTTTACAAGCTGGGACGAATCCCGGATTTCCGGGGCGTTTAGTCATCCTTGTTAAGTCATACATTGCAAAACGGGATATGAAAGTAATTCGTTAGAACGTACAGAAATAACTGCAACGTGAAGACATCAACGTTATTTAAATTATTTTAAATTAACTGAAATCGTTTTAGTATCAGAAGCGACGCCACCGCCATCTGTAGTTCGCCCGACCAAGCGTACTTGTTCTGTTTACAGTCAGCTGTTTTATTTGTTTGTGTCAAATATTTTAAACTAAAAACAGCGCCAAAATATTAAATTTTTGAAAGACTATTTAATGTAGAAATCTCTGTATAAAAGGTGTCTCGTTTTGCTGTAAAACATTTTTAAAACATGATATAAAAGATCTTAGGCGAGTACAGAGTGGGCCACAATCAGCTTGACAAATCCGTTTCATGGATATATTGTAGAGACGACAGGTTTTTTGGGCTGACTACACTCAATTTTGAAACGTTTTTGTTATGTTTGGACAGAATTTATTTTGATCGTCAGGACCTGTGTACGGACAACACAGAAATATTTGGCCTACGCTTATAATTAATAGGCCTATTAGTAGTGGGGAATTCAAAATTATGTGTTACTGTTAACATGAGGATAATAATATATGTGTAACAGTTACTAATTTTTATGTAACTCATGCACACATATTGAAACAACAAACTTATTGGCCTATCTGTGTAGGCCTATTAGTTATTTTTGTGTTTCCCGAATACAGGTCTTGCTGATGACAATACATTTTGTCGAAATGTCTTAAAATTGTGTCCAATTGATTGCTGAGCTTCATTAATTATTGATTCACAGTCATTGAAAAATATTGGAAATTTTTGGTGTCGACAGACTTACTACCAACTCCATACTTTTCATAGTCTAATACTGGAGTTATAAAATTTATACGAATAGAAATGCGTGTGCCACTACATTTGTCTAGTTAGACATGCCGTCCATCCGGGTTTCCCCGACATGTCCAACTTTTTATGCTGAAAGGAAACGTCCGGTGGGAATTTCTACCAAGTTCGGGATTTTGTCAATTCTTAAAAAAAAAAAACGATTTTAAGAAGGTATGTTTAAGAACGTACTTTAGTCATGAATTATATATAGGTAACTTACTTAGTTTGTGTCTCTTGTTTATTGGGTTGTGAATTTTGTAGGTTTAAATTAAAGTAGTGTTATTCTCTTTAACTTTCGACTAGCTGCACTCACGGATTTTTTTAATATTTGAGCGGATGAAATTTTCTGACTGACACGACATCAGTTTGTCGGAAGATCAAACGAACGTCTAGTAAATTAGGGAAAAGAAGCAATAGGCCTACCTATAGGCGACTAGAAATTATTTAATGATTGATACAATTAAAAATTAAAATAAATATTTAACCTAAAAAGCATGGAAAACAACAACTAATATGCTACAAGTGAAGTGCGCAAACTACTTAAACTACTTAAAATATAACAACAAATTGTCAAATAATTCTTAGAAAATTTAATTTCAAAAATTGTAAATACATTATTTTACGATTACATTTTTAAGTCAGAATATATAGAAAGATTTTAACAGAAGCACACAACAAAATTACGGACTGTCAATTGAAGAAAAAAAGAAAGCAATTGTGTATTTTCATTTAGGCTACTCGTTTATTTTTTGTCTACTAATTTTTAATTTTTTTCTTACAATAGTCTCTTATGTAACTGAAATATCGTTTCCGTTAAGAAAATTATACCGTTCTATAATAATAACAACATCAGATTGTATATTTACATTTTTGTATATTAATAAATATTAAATGCATTTTATAACTAAACACTTTTCGCACCAAACAGTTATTTTTTAAAATCGTTTTTACTTTCCAACATAATAGATTCATTATGAATAACGTGCTAATGACGACACACGTATTGAATTGTTTGTTATTTTAGATATACCGACTTCATATCTGGAGTTGTCCTAGTTTTTAATACCGATTGTCCTTTTACAATAGGTAGGCCTACCTTCAAAAACTTTCTGACATGCCAACTTTTTCATGTCGTAATTTGAAAAAATCGTAACCAAACGTTGCAAATAATTTTTTTGTTAAAACACGTGAAAAATTCAGAAAAACATTAACTATCCCCTTGCCTTACTGACACAGTAAGCACAAATTGAAGTAGGAATGAGCCGTTTACGTCAACTAACAACGAAAATACGACGAGTTGATTAGAAAGTTCACTGAAGTTATGAAACGTACAGTTTATTGGTTTTATAATTTTTACGGCTTTGGTTATGGTCAAAATTTTAAAAATCTTTTGGAACTATTAAGAATAACGGTTTTGAGAATAAACAAGTTTAAAAATTATAATCCTCTAACTTTAACTTTTGGACGAATACATTTTAGTTCGCGCAGTACATACGAGCGAAAAACCCCATGTAGGCCTACGCAATGTATTTCCCTATCTTCCCCATCGTGTCATGTGACTGCTGAATGAAATTAGGAAGTTCATTTTAGCAAGCGCCGAACCTATTTGAGTACCCCATTAATTAGAGTTTAGGTGTACATCTTTGTGAAATCGTTAACTTACAGTCTTTTCTTTGTATATTGTCTAAAGTGTAAAATGGTGTGTGTGTGTGTGTGTGTGAACATGTGTTTGCTTGAGGATTGTAAATATGTGTGTCTGGTTATGTATATATGTGTTTAAGTATGTAACCTTGCATATTTTTAAAGTAAAAGTTTGGTGTTAGTGCAATTTTTTAATGCCTCTTTATATTGATAGTTTTCTCTCTCTCTCTCTCTCTCTCTCTCTCTCTCTCTCTCTCTCTCTCTCTCTCTCTCTCTCCGTCTTCTCGTCTTTTGATATTGGACGTGTTAATCATTTGTTTGTTTTAAAGACGAAACAAACAAAAGGTATTGAAGAAAAATCTTATGGCCAGTTTACGCGTTACTTTCAAGACCGGATGTTTGGCCTAGCTTAAACAGACACTTACCTCGAGATAGTCACATTGTCTCTTTAAATCGAGTAGTTATTATATTATTTTGTACGGAAGCTGTTTACATTAATGAATAATTTTTTCTTGTTCTGTTCTGTATGTAACCGTTTCAGTCTTTTGTCTGTGAAGGGTAAAATAAAAACATTTTTTAATTCTAAAAGACAGTGACATAAAGCTTGCACACCTATGTTGTTGGGTTGTTCTCCAATTGTTCTTGCACCTGTATTGTGGCGACTGTAAAATGCACCAGTTACTTTCATATGTAGGCGACAGGTTTATCTACTACATTGCTGGCTGACCGAATAGTTGATTGTTTAAATCTATGAAAATCCATTAAGTTTGGAAGATTAGTAGTTAAAGAAATAATGAAAAGTAAAGTCAATTAATTTAAAATTTCACATAGGATATTAAGCATAGTCTAACCAATATTCTTTAATCCTGATAAGCAAAGGAATTGCAAGAACGCCAGTACAAAGCGATAGTGAGGTACGTGGTGTGTTTGGCAAGCGAAGATGAAGAAAGCCTGCGAATACTTAAAAAAGGATTCGAGGGCCAAAGAAAATAGGAGAAAACGAATATCGAATGATAAAGTAACGCTGAATCGTGAAGCTGATAATTGCCGTGTGTAAAGCTAATAATTGCTAAAAAAGTACAGTGGTACGTACGTGTGTGCTGACGGGAGGAAGGAAGATCGTAACTGGAAACTAAGCTGAGTAAGAGGAAGAGTGAGGTCAAAAATTCTATGGCAGGACCAGGAAATGAGGAGTGTGAAAAGTATTGGAATTGTAACGGAACAGGGAAAATGGGGAAACTGTATTTGAAGAAGTAATGACGTTAATAAACTTACAGGCGTTTAAACCACCACAACAAATGGGTCTAAGGAAGTAGAAAATATTGAGTCAAGTCCACAAACAAGGTTCTGTCTTGATATTATTATTATTTTTTCTTCAAACGTTGGTCTCAGATGATGCAGGACATGAGCGTGTGAAACGTAGGCCTATACTTGACTTATTCAAGTAGGCCTACTGCGTAAAAAATTTTGTCACCAGAACACGAAATAATTATTTTCATATTTAGCATATATAACTTACATAGGTAAGCACACGTCACCTGACTCATATACATGTGTGTGCACGCGGGCGCTATATATACGTAGGCTATAGTTTATATAGATTATTAAATTCACACTTTTCTCATAATACAGGATATTTATGATTTTTATTCAAGAGGAATACTTTTCATGGAGTCAACGATGGTCTAAATTTATTAACAATGGAAAATAACGCGACGTGTAATCTCTCTCTCTCTCTCTCTCTCTCTCTCTCTCTCTCTCTCTCTCTCTCTCTCTCTCTCTCTCTCTCTCTCTCTCTCTCTCTCTCTCACACACACACACACACACACACACACACACACACACACACACACACACACACTTCTTTATGTTTTTTGACTACAGCAATGATCATGGATTTTTAAAATTATTTTCTAATATTTTGATACGAATATATAGGGCTACTCTGTGTCCCAAGGTAACGAGAAACCAAAACTAAAAAACTTCGTACACTTCCGGGATTCGATTGCAACAACCAAACAACCAAGCTCCTCGGTAAAGAGGCTTTTACGACACTGTGAATTTTACTTATTTCATTACGATGTAGGAACAGACACTTCTAATTGCCTGTATGCTGTCTTATTTTGAATACGGTATTTATTTAACAACAAGGATGATAACATACCAACACACGCACACACAAAACTAGAATACCCAAAATTTGCATAGAACGCCAAGGGTTCCTATGTTCCGAAAAATTTACTAATTTATTGAAAAATTTATTGTTCTCAAATTTAGGCTACTAGTAATAGTCATAACATTCAGGGTCTGCCATTACCCAGATGCGTTTATTTCGAAAAATTATGGTATGCAATGGGATTCAAGTATTAGTTAAAAATACCCTCAAGCATTTTAATAAAGGAAGTAATGTGGTCTGAAAAGACAATTTGTACGATGGATTTTTTATTTAAACATATTTATGTAGAAATGTGTTGTTATAAGCTATGGAATGACGTTTTAAGTCTATT
Source organism: Magicicada septendecula (assembly GCA_034769895.1). Classification (NCBI taxonomy): domain Eukaryota; kingdom Metazoa; phylum Arthropoda; class Insecta; order Hemiptera; family Cicadidae; genus Magicicada; species Magicicada septendecula. The sequence continues at coordinate 74,059,376 of CM068376.1, forward strand.
AAATGTATAAAGTTCTTCAAGTGAGTTGATATGGTACAGTATGCAGCCCAAGTATACTGTAGGAACATAAAACCCTAAACAATTTTAACGAATGAATAGGCCCACACTAATTGCATAATACATTCTAAACGTTTTTTTAATCTAAAGTGTTTTTTAGTTGTGTTAGGTATGATGTGATTATTAAGCTCATAACATATACACGTTTTTTCAGATTTAAGATATTTTAGTAAATAAAACGGTAGAGTTATATATAATATTTAATTATTTCCCGTGTGTGTGTGTGTGTGTGTGTGTGTGTGTGTGTGTGTGTGTGTGTGTGTGTGCATATATATATATAATAAAAAATATTTTAAATTTCATAAATAAGAATATACTTTTTAGTTATTTTATATACAATGTTTCGACAGTTCCAAACAATAATATAAAAACTGTCAAAACACTATACAAATCAATAAAAAATATATTTTTGTTTATAAAATATAAAATATAATTTATTATTAATGTTATATTTAAATAACAAGAATAATGTAAGTAGCATTATGAATACTATGTGTGTGCGCGTGTGTGTTCTTCAAGTTAAAATATTTTAATATATACGGTGTGGTAAGATATACATATTTGTTTAATATATTAAATATAAATGTTTAATTCATAATTACGGTATGCTATGACATATAAATTTGTTAAATATAAACCTACAAGAGTATTCCAAAATTAAAGTCTTTACCTTTAATAGGTATGTTATAGTATGTTATTTAAATATGCTGTAGAAAAATTACAGCTTCAACAATTTTAATAATGAAAGTAATTAGTTGTTTATTCGATTTAACTCTTATTTGTGTGACGCTGTATTGTAACCGAGTGTAGAGTGATATAATTTTTAAATGTATTAACGTTCATATATCAGATGTTTTGTGATTAATTTAAGTTTAATATTTATGTTTAACACATAATACGTTTAATGTTGTCAGAATACTTAAATATGTAAGTTTCGTATTAATATTATTATTGTTATTTTTTGGCAGGAGAAACCAATCGTTGTCAGAGAAAGAGCACAATAAAAATTATTTAGGTATGTAAATGTGATGTTACGGTAACCGGGTATAGCGTGGCATGTTATTTAAGCATCCTGTAGGAAATAAGATCCTGGGAAGGACAAGTCGTACGGAGTGCTAAGGCATAGGAAACTTTGTAATACTTCTAATGTTCTAAAGTAAGCATTGTAATAAATTAGAATGTCTTCAATAGTTATAATAATTTTAAATTAGTTAATAATGAAATTATTACTAATTTAAATAAAGTAAAAAAATTAATGTGTCTCAATATCAATACTGGAACAGAGAAACAGTTAGAATATAAAACAAACTTGTGAACGAGAAGAATCCAATATCCTGTTCGTATCCTGTACCCTATTCACAAAAGCACAACAGAAAATATAAATAAATAAATGATCCTTCAAATCGTTTACGACCATAATTCTATACAAAGAGTATTATTTTGAATTGTAAACTAAAAACTAAATAACCAAATTAAAAGAATAATTTCTTTTTTAAAAATAGTGTTAAGTAAAATAAATATTTATAACTATCAGATTTCAACAGAAACAATCACAATTTGCTTGAAATAATAAATATGTTGGCATAACTGAAAGATTCAACTTAACAACAAGTAATATTGACATAGACTTTATGTCTTCTTCTTCTTTTTCTTCTTGTTTCTACCACAGAGAGTAAGGCGACATCAGTGTCTCACCGCTTCAGTTAGTGGACACATGTTCTTAGTCTAAGTCAACAGATTTTGAGTTTAGCTTACCAGTATGATTTTCCTTCTTACTAGAAAGAAGGAGAAACTGTAGATGAAACGATCTAAAGTATTGCCAGATAACTGACTTGCGCTCACGAAAAACGGTAGACTAATTTTTCAACTCTAGTAAAATTGAGCTACATTAAAGTAAACATAAATGGGATTGAAAAACATAAACAAAGTTTGGGAAGGGAGTAATCCAAGTATACAAGACAGAGGAAGTGGCTAACCTCTGTGCGGAAGGAAAACTCTGATTTTAACGAGCCTGCACGTTATAAAGTCATTCGGTTTTTGTTAATGTCGGTTTTTTATTTGGGGAAAATCAAATACCATCAGTCATCTGTAACCAGGGTGATCATTAGCGTAATCGATTTCGGCTAATCTATGGTTTGACCCGGTGACCACCGATTGACTGTGCACATAGTGGTGGTTCTAGGCCGCAGGTGCCGGTGAAGCCCCCCCCCCCCATGCCAATGCGTTCATATCGAATTTTGAAGAATGTATTGTACGATTTGTTTGTTATTATTCTCACCTATTACGATGTTCCCATATTACTTGTTATTTGTTTAAAAACCCCATATGCTTATTTGTTATTTTAAATACCTGCTAAGATGCCTCCTAATTATAAGCCCTAGAACCGCCACTACAGTTGAATTTGATGAATCCTGTTTTCTTAGAAGACAATATAAACTTTAACCGCCCTCTACCCAGAAAAATTTCTATTTGGCTCTAACTGCCGCGTGAGGACAAACTACCCTTTTGAACCGCAATTCTGAAACGCTCTGAATGCAATAAAATAACGCGTCTTGCCCGACTTCGCCCTTATTTCTGACACGTGAGAATCCTACGGCGGGGTTAAAAATACAGGGTGATTCAGAAAGGACTTTACAACTTTGAAAGCATACAGAAATTTATTCAGATAACTTACAGAGTCGGTTTCAAAGCAAAACACATCAAGTTTTGACTCACGTAGTCCATTAATACCGAATACACCCACCAGTAGCGGAGTAGCGGTGTCACCATTGTTGTTGAAAATGGCTACTTTTACTGGTGCGGAACGTGCTCGCTGTGTATTTTGGTTTCACGATACGCAATCAGCAACTGCAGTTCAACGTAAATTCCGTACGGAGTATGGTAGGGAGCCTCCTAGTAGGCCTACAATTTACTCTTGGCACCAAACCTTCGTTGAGACTGGTTGTTCTGTACGACACGCAAAATCACCAGGACGTCCACAAGTTCCTGAAGCTGCTGTGGAACAACTCAGAGAAAGCTTTTCCCGTAGTCCTAAGAAATCAACTAGACGTGTGTCACGTGAGACTGGCATTCCACAACCGACTGTTTAGCGCGTATTACGTAAACGCTTGCACTTGAAGCCATACAAACTAACCATGATTCAACACATTACAGATGAAGATAAAGTCGCTCGCCAGCAATTTTGTGTGGAAAATGTTTGATAGAATTGCAAACAACGAGGCATTCCTAGACAATGTAATTTTTAGTGATGAGTCAACGTTTCAGATCAGTGGCAAGGTGAACACCCATAACTCCCGAATATGGGGTACTGAAAACCCCCATGAAACCTTTCAGCATATTCGTGATAGCCCTAAGGTCAATGTTTTTTGTGCCCTTAGCAAACAAAAAGTGTACGGCCCGTTCTTCTTCCAGGAGGCGACCATAAATGGTATCGTGTATCTGGTATCTGGATATGCTAGAAAATTTTCTAATTCCTCAGTTAGACGACGATGACCAAGATGGACGCCTTTACTATCAGCAAGATGGGGCACCTCCTCACTACCGCGTAGACGTCCGAGATTTTCTTGATACCCGATTCCCAGGTCGGTGGATTGGTCGTGCAGGTCCAATTGCATGGCCATCTCGCTCCCCAGATTTTACACCGGTAGATTTTTTCTTGTGGGGTTTCATTAAAGATCGGGTTTTTGTACCACCTTTACCTGCTGATCTTGCTGAGCTGAGACTTCGAATTAACGCCGCCGCTGCAGAAGTGACGCCCGAGTTACTGGCTAAAGTCTGGAATGATGTCGACTTCAGGTGGGATGTATGCCGCATTACAAATTGTAGCCACATCGAACCACAATGAATGTTGGATGACAAACTTGATGTGTTTTGCTTTGAAATGACACCTCAACCGATTCTGTAAGTTATCTGAATAAATTTCTGTATGCTTTCAAACTTGTAAAGTCCTTTTTGAGTCACCCTGTATTTCGGGATTACTTATCAGACACACGACTGTGAGATGTTCGTAAAATTTTGTTGACCCGTACGCATGTTAATTTAGATTAGGTCTCACCAGCAATACATTTTCGGAAAAAAAATATGTTCTTGTTTTCCGTAAGTAGTTGCCATTGAATGTTTTGTAGTTAGGGTGGGGATGAGGTTAATAACAGAAAAGACCACTCTTTGTTTCCTCTTCTTGTTCGCTTTATGACCGTTATGGTATCCATCTCCACCTCGACTTACACACATTCTTCTTTGCCTAATTCACTGCTCTAAGAAGTAATCGATTCTCGTCCATTCAATCGAGGGGTTCTTCCCATTTTTCTCAATTCTCTCATTGACGCTAAATACATTTGGTTTATTTCTTACTTCTTTGTTTTGTATCTGTCAAGTCGTTCGCATCATTTTACTCTTCTGCGGAGTTCAATTTCTTCTATTTGAATTCGCTGTTCTTTAGTCGTCATTCTTCACATGTCTCTTCCAAGTATGATGGTTGGGACCTCAGTAATACAACCAGTACATACAACCTCGGTTGCGTGTTTTTGTTTTCAAGAGCCTTATTCAATACTCCACGACCGGTTACATACGGAAATGTTGTGCGGTTTGGGGTAGTGGGATACCTCGAGATTTTGGTTAAACTGCCTTGGAAGCAACAGAATCCAATTTCCTTCAGGAGGCACAAGACAGTTCAGCACACTATACAGTGGACAATAATAATTGTTTTCATACTTATTTAGTAGCGAATTCACAATCGACTAAACTGTGTAGAATCATAAGTACACGTACGAGGAGAACTAACCACTGATGGTTCACCTTATTTCATCTGAGAGGATCCGTTACTCGGTTATTTTCTAGTCTGTTTTCCACTTTGGGATGGTTGGACAGATCCGTGATTAAATTAGTTTCGTGATCAATGACCTACTGTATCTTCCAGTACGCGTCAATAAGGTTCTTAATAAACTGTAGACGAGCGGAATAATGGCTCAGTTTACATTTTGGTATGGTGCCTGACCACTAACCTTCCCGGGTTCGGCTCACGGGCGCACCATAAAATCAAGGTGCACTTATCAGAACTGTGAAATGAGTACCTGGGATAAATTGTGGGATGGGCGGCTGGAGTGTAGATTTTCCGTTTACCAGAAATTTAATTTCTTGTGCATGTAATATCGTTTAGTAGTCGTATTGTCCATATTTTGCTTTCCTGTACGAGGGTTGGAACTGCAGTAGTTTTATAGAAATTCAGATGTGTGTCTTTTCTTATATTGTTTTTAAGAGCTCTATCTATTTATTCCGTATATTCTCACAAACCTATTAATTTTCTATTCTATGTCATTATCACGTTTGTACAGTATACTAAATTTCCCCGACTTTTTAAGTCTCTTGTTACTAATTACAGTACGAACCTCGTTGAACCGGATTTCTCTGTAATCCGGATTGAAAATGGTTAAGCCTATACGGTATATATTTTTTGTTTTTTGAAATTGTTGTTTAAAACAGAAGAGTCGCTTTACAAGTACAGTAATGCAAATACAGTATTTATTATACCAGAAGTAATAGAATCCCCACGAAGACAAAACTAATCAGACAACAGTCGGAGTGCACTAACCCAACATTTCGTTGTGCATTTACACTACAGTAGCCTACAATGAGATCGTACATATTTTAATTATATAATTAAGTATTGAACTTTGAACATACTGTAGTACAGTAATTTACTTTGAAATATCAGATCCTTTATTGTCCGGATTTTCTTTAATCCGGATGACCTGCGGTCCCAAATGATCCGGATGAAAGAGGTTGTACTGTATTATTATTTTACTTCTTACTGAGTGTCCTCATAAAACAGCCTTAATTATTGATATAATTGTGTCATACTTTTCGTCGTTTTTGCTGTAGTTTCTAGATCCGTCGCACCTTCCCTTTCAGACGGCAATAGTAGCTCATCCGGATAGAGTATCAAGTTAACAAAGTGTGTTCCTTTTTACTTCCATGTTCCATAAGGAAATGGAAGTATGGTGATGGCGAAAAAATCTTGTTCGGGATAAGGGTTGATTCTGATTGTACTACCCTCAAAACATGAAGAAAAGTAATTTTTCGCAATGTGTGTGTGTGTGTGTGTGTGTGTAGAATTTTTTCTATGGGGAACGATAACTGCCTTAAAATTCAAACAGAATTAAATATTGTTTTGCATATGTGCCTTAGTTGTGGAGGTCTCAAGACTTATTGACTTTGGTGAAGATCGGTTAAGGGGAAAGGGTAGTTTACCGGCAACATTTTATGTTTTAACAAGAGTGAAGTACTTAATTTTGATAAATAAAGTATCCTGAAAAGGAGGTCATAATAATCCACTGTAGAAATGTAGATGAAATATCTATAAATAAAAAGGTTAGTTGAAGGAGGTGGGGGTAATTTCCTATAAATGAAAATGATAGTTGAAGGGCGAGGGGGTAATTTTTATTTATGTCATGTGTACTACGTTATCCGCAACAAAGAAGTAGTTTTTTGTTAAAATTCCTTCCCGGGCTGTTTGGCCGTGGTTCAATGTTTTCTACAAGCCAAACGTTTCGGCAGTGGTATCGACTTCCATCATCAGTGAAAATCCAGTGCGCTAACGTGAGGTGGTATACGTTAGTGACCACAGTACTGTGGTTAAGGCTGAAACAAGAATTAGAAAGAAGTAGTTTCTATGGAAATATCTCATTTCGAAAATGATTTTAAATATAAATCATAGAACATGGAAGTCATGTATGGTTCTCCATACCGATTTTTGTAATTTCTCCTCCAGTCCATCCTTATCCTATTAACGTATGCACTGCATTAGAAATCTTAGGAAGAGTGGGACAGAAGTATTTATTTTCATGAATTGCAATAATGCATCCGTAATTAAAGTAATTATATATTGTGTTAACGAATACATGTTCAGTAACAGAGTGTATTCGAATTTACGTAATATTGCTTTGAATGTTACACCGTATTACCTTATCTATCTGCAAGCAATTAAAACACGAAGAAAGTCCGACGTTATCATTTGTCCAACTTTGTGGCACTGTACTTTGCTATCGATACTGTGCGAGCTTTAATTTATTAATCTCGCATACGACGTATTTATCCAGAGCGTTAACGAGTGGTATTTCCAACAAAAGTCGAGCTCTCGGGCCGGGCGAGTCGTGTCTTTGATGTAGTCAAGGCGCACAAAAGCCTTCTGGTGAAATCCAATTCAAGAGAGATAATGTTTCGGCGAGAAAGTGCCATTCCGTATTGATGGCCCGGCCACCCGGCCGACGCTGTTAATTTTTCGACTTTGATGCTTGGCTTTCGCAGATGTACTGATAGGAAATTTGATTTGGTCGAGCGAACGAGAGGAAATTAGCCGGGTTATGAGAGAGCGCGATAGGTGTGGGGGGGGGAGCGCAAAGAGACAGAAAAGGACTGCGGACGCAAAGACACGGTGACTCTCTCTCGCTAGATTTCATTAAAACAGATCAAACGGAATACGGCGCCGCTCTCGTCCCGCATAAAACATCAACTTCTTGCGCGCATACATATCGTGTAGTTGATATACGTGTAACAGACTAGCTGAATATTGTTACCGGCTATTTTTAAAACACATTTATCGTTTTATTATCTTGAAAGTGTTGTCTCGTATGAAAATGACATTGGCTGGGACATTAGCTAATTCACAAATATTTGTGAAACAATCTATAAAAGCCTAAAAAAATAAAACAATATCCGCAAGAAAATATTAGAAAGTGGTAGCCACTCGACATTGCTGTACGCAAGTGATACCTGGATACAAGTGGATGGATGGAAGTTTTGCGGAAATATACTTTTGTACACAGTCACATATCCTCCTTGATCGGTATAGAGATGCAAACGTTGGAAGAGAATTAAAAATCTAATCTTTACCGAAGAAGACTAATGATGAATCTCTACCGACAAAAGCGGTAGATGATGTGAACATTTAGATAGCGTGACAAACAACAGATTACCTCGAGATATAAGTCTACATAAGGAAAACGGAGCTTGGCGGTGAAACGGGGAGGTGACGAATTCCGGAGTAGGTCAGGTGATGACGATGGTGGTGATGGTTACCGGCCTTTTACGGTACACTAAAAACTAATTCGGAAACAAAAAATAAACATAGTACATAGTCAATTAATAATCAATTTTACATAGTACTTTTTCTAATCACTCTCGATTGTAAACTATTATTCTTAACCAATCTTTACACAGTTCGCCACAATCAATAAGTTATTAAGTCAGTAAATCGGAGTTAAAAACAGATAAACTCATGATGCCACTCCGCACGACTTGGAGTGTGCACACTAATCGCTTGTACAAACAATCACTAACGTTATGTGTGATCGTATACATGTACCAGAGATTTCTCGTATACCTTGGGCACCTGTTACTTAACATGACTTCCATTATCTTATGCGTACGAGGTTCTTTAACGCACCGTATTGTGCTATTTGTGTCGCATTACGTATCTAATTATATTATCAACAATACTCTCGAGATTATTACACAAACGAGTTTTTTTTTAATACGTGTTCTACTATATTCTTACCTGACAATAATTTAATACGCCTGTTGTAGACATCAATACGTGAAACACGTGACAGGCGATACAGATAGGTAATCATGGTACACGAATTCTTTGTATTAAGGAATAGTCCAAACAAACCGTAGTGGAAAGAATACCCACGTAAAAGCGGCCAGTAGCATGATTAGAAACTCAGTGATTAACTATCGGTGGTCGGTAAAAGATGTAATGCGCACAGCTGAAATAATCAGGCATGAAACGGATGCCTGATATTAAGTGTGAACAGACCTCATTGCGGATGCGTAGCTTTAACGCGTTTTTTTTCGGAGCTTCATTTTCTGTGTTCCGAACAGCTGCATGATTGGTGTGTGCGCACTCCACGTCCAGCACGGCCTGCCCTGGTCCCCCCTACGATCTGCGCGAACCATTTCATGTCGTACTATTTCATCTGTAAGTTTACTTGTGCCTTGCTTATCCTGTAGATTGTATATTTTAAAATAAATAATTAAAAAATTAATTAGAGAGTACTGTAAACACGCTGGCTTGTTCCATTGTTTAGCTTACCAGTTGTAGTATACATTTTCTATTGTTAGAAGAGACACAACGTCAATTTCCTGAAATTCGACTGTTTGGCAAGAACTGTGCCTTTGCTATCGTGAAGTATTATAGAAAGTATCGTAACTAACAGGAGTCGAAATTATTCACTTTCTTGCCCACTAGCCTCACGACTCTACAGGGGCTAACTCAGCAAGCAATTTTGGTGGGGGGGGGGGGAGTTGGCTTTTGGTGGTGGTGGAGAAATATGAAAGTTGGGCCATTTTTTAATGGTGTAAAGTATAACCGATAGGGATGAATGAAGATAAAAACACAGTGTGTTATTATCAACATAGTAAGTTTATATTAACGTACATGTACAATATTATATCTGTTTGTCAGTTCATTGTTTTTTTTAATAATATTCATTTACAGTTGAAAGTACATACTACTCATTTATGTTATGTATCGGAAAACATTAATATAGTAAAAAGGTACAGATCAATTTAAAGTAATTTTAGCGTAAAACCACGAACAGACATAACGTGATATAAATTTTGTATGATACTTACAATCACAAAACCATTCTATTATCACAAAACGACGACAAAAATTTCCATTTGTCGACTACGAATAAAGTGAACATTTGGGGGGGGAGAAACTCCCCCCCCCGTGGATCCGCACCTGCGTCCGGAAAGAGTCTTAGCGATCATGTCTTAGGATACGTGCATAGCACGGAAAACTAACATAGGAGCTTCTCATAGATGATCGCACATAGCATATCGCGTGCATACCGAGGATAAAATAATGTCTGATACATGAGAATAGTGAACAGTGTCGAGTTCTGTGCATCCCGCCATAAGCACATTTTACAGCAGATTAGAGACCAAACTGTTTACACTTTACCGGGAATTGTACATTGGATAGAGTTGCGTATGGCTACAGTGCGGGAAATGTCCTTGAAGGAACCAATCAGACCTCAGTATGTAAAAAAACAAACTTGTTTGCTTTCCGAAGAGGATCAGCGATGATGTTCCCTGGTATGCGATATGCGATCTGCTTCGCTATGCACGGTGCCATATAAATGAGTTTGTTTTCACACTGACTACAGTGTGAGTATTCTTTGCTAGTATTCCGCGCTATGCACGTACCCTAAGGTAAATGAATTCCTTTATAATATATAATTATTACAATTATATATTTAATACTATCATTATAAATTGTAATTATTATTAATATACATTTATATTTATATAATTCATTTATAACCTCTGAAGATACTGAACCTCTCAGTGAAATGTACGTCAGGATAACTAAATAATATCAACAACTTGCACAAGTAATATAATTTGATAATATATAATAATATTAATCAAGAATACTGCAAGAAACTCGTGGAGTCACTTATAAAGAAATATTGCTATTATATGACTGCATCAGTTCCGTCACTTTAATTATTGCATAATTGATTCAGGCACTATACGCTACCGCGATGATATTCTCTGGTATGCGATGTGCACGGTGCCATATAAGTACATGAGTTTGTTTTCACACTGACTGTAATCTGTGTGAGCATTCTATGCTAGTATTCCGCGCTATGGACGTATCCTTAGCATCGTTGTCATGTCGATGTGACAATTTCAACATCAAGTAAAAGTAGTTGCAAATGTATTTAGGTCCGTTTTTCCTATCTGTATAAAATTGAGAAAAAACGTACCTCGTCATTCGGTGGCGATTTTCTTCCAGAACAAATATTGCTTAGTAGATCAGTGGGTATGACACTTGGCTACTAACCCAGGGTTCCTGGTTTCTATTCCCGGGTGCAGAAAAAATCAAGGTACGTTTTTTAAGCCTCCAGGCCAACTCAGCTTTTGACAATTAATACCTGGAATAATATTCTGGGTTAAAGTGGGCGGTCGAAGCCAAAGGAAGCCTATCCTGCAAAACTCCTACACTGCTTAAGCGGTAAAAAAGTAATCTTTACTAACAAATCGTGTTTATAAGTCAGTCCGACAGGAAAAACTACCTTGTTTTCCCACCTCCTCCGATAAAGTCATATCCGAGGTCAGGTGGTTGAGCGGGAAATTCGCTCTCACAAGCGCCCACAGACGTCCCTTACGGCGTCTACGAGACCGGGTTCAGGCCAATTTTCCTTAGGAATATTTTCTCACAGTAACTGTTATACTGGTATTAAGAAAAAATTGTATTAGCTAAAAATAGTCCTACGGAAAAAGTGAAAAACAAGAAGAGGTTGAAAACAATTGATTCGATACGTGACCTTACTATATAGAAAACATTGCGCGAATTTACGGAATTAAGAAAATTAATTTTTGTGTCAAGACGTTTGTAATGGGAGATGGACCCCGAAGGACTAGAAGACAGAAGACGTAAAGAGACCATGAAGACGGACGAGGACGGCCCCGATAAATACCGAGGGACGAATTTGTAGATAAATCACTAGAAAAAAATTGGCGACGCAGTCGGTACCAACACGTCAGTTGGTAACACGGTACACATGTCCGAAATACCAAAAACTTGGTATCTGTCTCTACACTGATGACGAAATGATGAACCGTTTGAGTCAGTCGCGTAAGTATAATTTGCTCCACGGGGGGGGGGGGAGACTAGCTTAAAGGTTGGATCCCCCGTTTTTCCCATAGGACAAATAAGAAATTCAGGATTCTTCCCATACAATAATAATAATAATAATAATATTTATTACCAATTTTCCTTTACATATAATAAAAATTATACAATAAAGGACCTATAGGGGGCATAAATGCCCGTACATAGGTTGGTCCTTAGAATTAATATTTATATACTGAATACTAATTGTGAGTTTTACCTCACCGATCATAGTAATATATTAAAAATAAATTATTTTTCAATTTTAACAAAATTTTAGTTTGTACTATAATACAATTCAATAAATAAATGAAAAAAAAAAGAGAAAAAAAGGTCCATATCATAATAGACTGTTTTTTGATTATTCAATAACAATGTTCCTAATTTTTTCTTTGATTTTTTTTAAGAAGATTTATATTTACACTTAGATTTTTCAGTTCATTAGGTAATTCATTAAAATATTTTATGGCATAATACACATAGCTTCTTTGCCCAATACTTAATAGGTGTCGCGGCAATATAATACTTTTATACCGTGTGTTGATTCGATTTTGTAAAAACTCACTTTTTAGATCATTGTATTGATAAACTATAGAATTCACTACAAACACCTGTTTAATATTTAATGGTTTATTCGAATCTTGTTCATTGAATCCTATAATTTTAAGAATACACTTTTGCAGCCGATCCAATGCGTCTAGAGATGATTTATACAGACCCCCCCAGCCTATGATAGCATACCCTGCCACACTATGGAATAGTCCATAGTATATTTGTAGTAGTTGCTTTTCTGATAAAATTTGTTTAAGTCTGTAAAAAACGTAGACTAAGTATTTGGTTTTTTTACAATGTTAGCCACATATACATCCCACTTCATGTTAAAGTCATATGTTATTCCTAGATATTTACTAGTTTTAACTCTTTTCAATTTTTGACCATTTATCTTAATTTCAAAGTCATGCGGAACAGAGTCTCTATAATTTCCAAAGGTGATAAAAACAGACTTGCTTATGTTGAGTACTAGATTATTGTGATAGAGCCAAGAGTATATAATATCTAATTTAGTTGACATATCTGTTGCAAGTTCAGGCCGTGTCTTTGCTTTCATTGGTACTGCTGTATCATCAGCATATGCTATTAATACATCTTGTAACACTAGTAAGTCATTGATATATAAAATAAACAATAAAGGTCCTAATATAGAGCCCTGGGGCACTCCAACATTTGTTTAATAGGCTGACTTCTAGTCCCATTCACCTTTACAACTTGTGTCCTGTCATGTAAATAACTGGCTATCAGGGATAAGCTTACACCTCTTATTCCCATATTCTGTAATTTGGATATAAGTATGCCATGATCGACAGTGTCAAAAGCTTTGGAGTAGTCCAAAAAAGTTACAATAGTTGGTATGCTAATACTTAGATTTTCATAAATAAATTTGCTAAGTAGGGCTATAGCATCATCTGTACCTTTCTTCTTGAGAAAGCCAAATTGTTTAGCACTTAACAGGTTATGTTTCTTTACAAATTTAAATAATCTGGTAAAAATAATTTTTTCAAAAATCTTAGCTAAATTTGATATCAGTGCGATCGGTCGATAATTGTTAACCAAACTTTTTACACCTTCCTTATATATAGGACAAATTACAGCTTTCTTAAATTGATATGGACATGTACCTTGTATCATAGCAGTATTAATAATGTGAGTCAAAGCAGGAGTTATGAACGGAGCAGCTAGCTTAACTGTATAGGCATGAATTTCATCACACCCACCAGGTTTATTTTTGAGTTCACGAATAGTTTGGTAAACTTCTGACTCATTTGTTGGTGTTAGAAACATAGTATGCTGATTAATTGATATATCTGGTATTTCATGCTGCAGAATAGGAGGAGTCGCACTTTCATTCAGCCTAGATACTATTGTGCTGAAAAATTCATTAAAATAATTAGCCTTTGTCCAATCATTGCTGTTTAGTTTATTATTAATCAAAATATCATTTATTTGTCTATTTTTTGAATTACGATCCAATTTTAGATGAACATATCTCCACATTTTTTTAGAATCAGCATTTTGTAGTTGTTTTTCTTCATGCCTATTTTTAGCAGTCCTAAGTAATGATTTAAGTCGTTTTTCATAATTTAAGTACAGCTCTTTTTTTAGCAAGTCGTCTTGACTATTCTTCCAGGCTTTATATAATTTGTTTTTGTTATTAACTGAATTAATGAGAGCAGGGGTAATCCAGGTCTTTCTTGGTTTTTGAATTTTTGGCTTAGTTTTGTGTGAAAGTTCATTGATAGTTTGAATCTTGTTTATTAGCAATTCTAATGCTTCATTGTTATTGGGTGTATTACAGACTTGTTGCCATTGTTCTGAAGCACACAGCTCCAAAAATCTTTTTTTGTTTATTTTAAAAGATACTGTAAGTTTGCATTTTATGTTGTTTCCATGTAGTGATATTAAAACGGGGTAGTGGTCTGTGATTGAGTCAATTAATTTACCAGATTTTGCTGTGTATATTCCTTTCATGAAAATATGGTCAATGCAAGTTCCACCTTTATAATCCTTTATAGCATGAGTACAAGTATTTATCATCGATTCATAACCATTTTGCAGTAATTGGTAGAAATAATCCTCATTTTTTTCATTAAACTCAATGAGATCTAAGTTAACTACACCCAAAATCATGTGGTCTGCAACAGTTTTGTTACTTAAGATAAATTTTTCATGATCTTTAATGAATTTGTCAATCTCATAATCATGACAACGATATAGTCCAGAAATTTTGAAAATACTTTTATTTGTTAATTCTATGAGCAGACTAGTGATTTTTAAATCATTAAATTGTTCATTAATGGTTTGATACTGTAGGTTACTTTTTACATAAATAATCACTCCATCTGCTTTATTTATTCTGCTGTTATTTTTAAAATGTGTATAACCTGTTATATTTATAAGCTTAATATTATCCATGAGCCAAGCTTCAGTGCATATTATCACATCTGGTTTATGTTTAAAAGAACTTAACATAGTTTCAAGTTTCAATATATTTTTCTGTATACTTCTGATGTTGACATGTAGGGTCAGAAGCTCAGAGTCACAAAAAATGGGGTTGAGATTTATCTCTTCTGTACTATTAAAAATTAATTCATCATTAAGGTTATATTCTTGTATTTCCATAAAAAATTTATTTATAGGTTAGTTTTTATTTTTTATTTTTCCTTTTTCCTTTTAAATACAAAATTTTATCTAATCAACTAGTTGTAGGCCTAACGTAATTAAATGGAGGTTCTGGTTTCCAGGGGTAGTTTGTATCACAAATATACTGCTCCCATCTTACTTTAAAACTTTCACAGTTTTGAATATCATTTGCAGAATGATCTATGGATTTTTTTTAGTTAAATATTTGTTAGCATTAATACAATTAATAAATTTATTTATATCAGAGGTACATACTGTAGCATCATGGTTACCTGAACATTTGTAGCATGATTGTTGTCTTTTAAAAGTGTCTTTGCACTTTCTCAATGAATGGTTATACCCACAACAGTTTTTACAACATTTGATATTAAAATTGTCATACACTCTGCAGTTTTCATATCCAATAAAAACAGATTTATTCTTCATTATCTTGGCATATGCATCAGAGGTTACTTCTGCTAGCGCAGCATGATTATTGTTTCTCTGTTTGTATTTGTGTACAATGTTTACACTATTTGATGGTAATTCATTTCTACGTATGATATCGTTCTCGAGTTCTACTTTATCGACATCTTCTGATATGTTTGTTATTTTTATTTGCGGATTTTTTTTAACACATGCTTCAGCTGTCAATATTTCACTGTTTTCACTGTTTATAACCTTTAGTATTTTTTCAGAATCTTGCTCATTTATACACTTTAGAAAAACTGTACCATTATTGACTTTGTTAATTTTTAAAACTTTGGCATTAGTTTTGGTTGAAATTTGCACTTTGATAATATTTAGGGCATCGCCTTTGAAATTTTCCTTTGGCTTTATTGTCAAACGAGCACATTCTTGCTTTTTAGGTAAATTTAGCACAGCATCAGCATACGAATTTTTAATGTCTACATATTTTTTTCAACATTTACAGCAGATGATCTTAAGAAACTGTTATTTTCACGCAACTCATGGTTATGTTCACGTAGCTCATTATTTTGTTTCACTAATTCACTATTAATTTTTTTTCATAGTTTAATTCTCTTATATAGTCCTGACAATCCTCACATTCAAAATTTTGTTCACACTTACGGTTTTTATTTTTTCACTGGCAATTGATACGATAGATATAGCATCATCCTCACCTTTATCATCTGTATCCATATTATCACTTACACCATCTTGAGTCACACTTAGACCATTTTTAATATTTTCTAGATGTTTTTGAATAATTAACAATTTTTTTTGGACATTACTATTTTCAATATCAGTATCCTGGTCACATGGTTGAATGTCAACAAAAGATAGGTTAAGATGTACAGGGCACACAATTATGTGTCTAGAGATAAAGAATCCTTTTCCTTCGTTCACTTCTCTTGTAAAATCAGACTTGCAGAAAACACTATCACATATTAAACAAGTAACAAGTCCAACTTTTCTATTTGGATGACAAATATGATTAATATGATCGGGTGGTATATCGCGCGCGTCTTTACTTATCCACGCCATTATGTATTTTCAATTGTATAAATACATTTTATAGAGTATTTTTACATTTTATACATTTTACATTTTTGCGTCTCTAAGTTTTTGAACAAACGAAAGGTGAAGTATAATGGTTGAAAAAGTATGAAGAGTCTCTGATTTCAGATTATTCTAAGTTGGTTATTTATTATTCAAATTAGGCTAAACTAATAAATCTCATGTCACTATGAATTACTTTAATTCTATATTTGTTTTATTATTCAATCTTGTGGAAATGTGTCTTTTTGAATAAGTTATGAGAAACCTAGTTTTCCTACACCTACACATTTTAATTTAAGGATGCTGTCCCAAGAACGTTTTAAGCAACTTATAGTTTGTGTTAAAAATACGTTAATTTTAAATGTAAAATTCGTATACAAAATCTTTTAATTTTTTCGAATTGAAGTCAAGAAACTGCCAGTTTACCTGTGCAAAGACGACGGTGCAAACCATAGAAGTATTGGATCAAAGGATTCATAAGTTTAATTAAGAAAGTTGTGTTAGTGGTTATAATCACAAACAGAATTATCACTGTTGCACACCACTATAGAAAAATTATTCCCAGTAGCGCTTTAAAGCTTATCAGCTCATCGTTAGATCGGAAATCAGCTTTTTCCGATCTGACGATGAGCTGAGAAGCTTGAAAGCGCTAATCGGAATAATTTTTCTATAGTGGTGTGCAAAAGGATTCATGACATAGACGACCTCGTAAGGAGAAGTGCGTCTAGGTGAAAAATATGTAAAGTAGATTGACACGCTAAAATTAAAATCCGGGCTATTGAGCCATCGCCAACTACAGTTATCGTTCCGAAAGATGTTCTCACACGTTTCGGCCTCACCACTGGAGGCCATCTTCAATAACAAACTGTTTTTAATACATTGCCACGGTGTTCGTCAGTTGTAATATTCTTTGCCACATTACTGTGGTTACTGACGATCACCGTGTCATTTGTATTAAAAACAGACTTTCACTGAAGATGGCCTGCAAAGGTGATCCGAAAAGTCCGAGAAGAACATCTTTCAGAACAGTAACTATAGTAGACCAATAGTCCGGATTTTAATTTCAACAAGTATAACACCGCCCGTGAAAGCCTTAGAATACGCTCTGCCTTCGTTTTCTGGCGCACGCATAATTATTTTTTTTTTTTAATACGAACGTTATTTAGAAAATTTAAGCAATTTTCATTTTAGGAAAACTCTACTTTATTAATTAACAAAAATTATAATTTCTTTTATTTCTACTGTTATTTATAAGCTTTAACACGCGCGACTGGCTTAGAAATGCACCCACGGTACGCGAGTGTAGAATTTTGCAGAAATTTTTAATAGCTGAGGGGGCGAATGATTCCCCTGACCCCCTCGTAGTTGTAGCATTGGCTCGGGCCGTCGAATGTCAAGCAGTAATGAAGAGCTCGTTTATAACATTAAACCAAGGCCGTAAAGCCCGCACATTTAAGAAATATTATGGTTGACTGGGGCCCGCGGAAGCTTACGAAATTATACAATGTGTGTAGCTACATATTTATTAACAGTGTTTCTGTGGATACACAAATTCATACGTTTTCTCTGAATGTGCGCGCGCACACACACTCCCAAATACAAGTAAACAAAAAATATAAACAAGTAGAGCGAAATGTGCACAATATGTATTTTGTCGGCTAGGGGAGCGTAAGCAGTCGCCGATGAGAACAGAGGTTAGCCTTATCTTTTGGAAGAGGAAGCACGCTGACTGGAAAAACTGGCGCTTTATTTATGTCTCCGAATATATTTTAAACTTATCACGTTAACACATACAAACGCATCACTAAGTTACGCTTCTGTGTTTGTATTGGGGGTAACTGACGAACAAATCCTCGAGGCTGAACGTAACTATTCACGCTAACGTAAAGTGCCTGAATTAATTATGCAGTGATCAAAGTGACGAAACTAACAGCAGTCATATATTAACAATGTTTCTTTATAAGTAACTCCACGAGTTTCTTGCAGTATTCTTGATTAATATTATTATATATTATCAAATTATATTACTTCTACAAGTTGTTGATATTACTTAGTTATCCGGACGTACGTTTCGCTGCTTCAGAGGTTATAAATGAATTATAAATTTTTTTATCGGCCATCTATGGACCACATACCAACTTCAATTCTTTATTCTTTGTTCTTTTCTTTTTCTCCAATATTCCTTCATCTTTTCACTGTGTCTCTTCTTCCTGTCTTCAGTCCACTTTGAACCTGCGTTTTTCACTCTCCTACCCTAGACTCCTTTCATTTTTAACACTTTTGCCAGAAAAAAATGAATTTTATTATTATAAATAAGCTTTAATAATAGCAAAAAGTGTTTGAATTATTAGAAATGTATAATTATAATTATAATTTATAATATTGTAGTATTATATTATTATAAATATGTAATTATAATAATTATATATTATAAACTAATACATTTGTAACCTATGAAGATACTGAATGTATCAGTGAAGCGTACTTCAGGATAACTAAAGTAATATCAACAACTTGTAGAAGTAATATAACTTGGTAATATATAATAATAATAGGCTATATATTACCAAGTATAAAATTATTTTATTAAACGAAGCTAACAGATTATGTACTGTAAAAATATACCAATATTATATGAATACATACGTTGTTATCACAATACATGTCGCTATGCGCAGTTGTACACGCGCGCGCGTAACGTCTGACCACTTCTGAGCGGAATGACTCCTGTGTTTTTGTCCGAAAAACATCTGTCCAGAATAAGTTCATCCAGGTCACAGTTCCGTATTCCTTAACCAGTACAATCCTGTAGCGGTCTTTACAGATCTGTTGGCTTCCACTTTAGCTGCCTTCGTTACCACTTGCCGTGTCCTAGTCCAGCGAAGTGTTTCTCCTTCAACCCCTGCTTTAAAATGTGGTTGGCATCCTCTCAAAGGTTTCTTAAAAACAAAATTCTTCATATCGTGAGATGTCTAGGCCTATTTTTTCATTTCCAAAACCAAAATTATCCACGTACAGTTTCTACGGTTTGGCGATATTCTTTAGTATAATAACTGACTACGTGGCTATAATTATTGTCACTATCTTAATTTGAAAACAGACTCCACATTGGCAATGTTAACAATTAGCGAACATTCAGAGCTCGGGCAGAGTTTATTGGCCTAAACTGTAACCCATGGATCGCAGAAAGGAACAGCATTTGCTCTTTATGCAGTTTGGAACGGGTTGAGTGTATGTGTAAGTCTTTCACGGACCGCGGCAGCACTATCAAATATACTATCCGGGCTATTTGACCGTGATCCGATGTGCAAACTGCATCTCTGCTATTGTCTGACTTATCAACGTCTTTGCTACCAGTCGTTTTGGGATATCTAACGTCTTAGCATCACTGCCGTCTCCGACGATAACAGCTCAAGTCGTCTAGACATCAGAGATGCAGTGACCACGGCCAAACAGCCCTGTAGTTTTAACACCTGATAGGTTGATTGTATTTCTCTTTCTGGGGAAAAACGCCAGGTTTTGGTTAGTTATACAAAGGTATCCTTTTTTAAAGGTGGAATTATATAAGAACGAAAGTATTGCTCATACGAACGGAATGGATTGGTCGCTTATGACGAAATCCTACAGAGAACATTGGACTGTAGACGTGGGGCTGATCAGTTACTTTTATTACCAAGTACTTAATGAGCTGTGTGTGTGTGTGTGTGTGTGTGTGTGTGTGTGTGTGTGTGTGTGTGTGTGTGTGTGTGTGTGTGTGTGTGTGTGTGTGTGTGTGTGTGTGTGTGGCATTCGAGTATGTGAATTTGTCTGTACTGTGTGTCTAGTATTCTGTTTTTAAGAAATTTTGCGTAATTATTATTTTATGTTTCATGCTAATAATAACGTTGATGACGAAGTAAGCCTTTAATTAATGGGAGACGGAGGTCGCTCTGCGCCCCATTGAATAAGGAGTTAAGCAAGAGGCTGCAGAAGTTCCTTATATGGAGTATAGTGCTGTAGACTTGAGACCTGGACACTGAGGAGGGGGACGTGACAGGCTTAGGTGCACTGGAGATGTAGATATGGCTGGGAATGGAGGAAATGAAGTGGAGAATGAATTTAAGAAATAGAGAGGTCCTGAAGACGATTTGCAAAGTAAGACAGACGCTCAAATGTGTAAGAAGTAGAAAGACGAATTGCCTGGAGCACTGGATGAGCAGAGAGGAGTAAGTAAGGGGAAGAAGTGCAGGATGGTGGATTTAATTAAGATTGTTGAAGGATATGAAGACACGAAGAGGCTGGTAGAGAAGTGGAACGCACGGAGAGCTGTCATTGAGGAGTGTTCATAAACTCATTCAGTACTTCAAGTTATTGTGACGGGGAGTTGTGGAGGGGGTCAATTCATAAAAATACCTTGGTGTCATGATTACATACAAGTGTAACAGAAATTAAAAATCCGATAGAAGAAGTGAAACAAGTACGTTCCACTTTATGGAGCAATCAAGTAAGGCCCGAAACAAAAATCAAAATTTATAAGACATTAGAGAAAAGTATTGTAATATCCGGGGTTGAGGTGTGGGAGACTACAGAATATATGAGGGAAAGACTACGAGCCATGGAAATGGGATACTGGATAAGGTCCTGCAGACTTAAATTGCTGGACATGGTAAAAAGTGAAGAAATAAGGTAACGAATGGATATATGCACCCAATATAAATAACACAACTGAAGCTGGAAACAGAATTATCACTGTTGGACACCAATATAGAAAAATTATTCCGATCATTCCACTATAGAAAAATTATTTCTATATTGGTGTGCAACAGTGATAATTCTGTTTGTGATTATAACCACTAACACAACTTTCTTAATTAAACTTCTGATGCTGAAAATTAAGATGGCTCGGTCATGTGTACCGTATGGGTAATGATAAATGGCCGAAGAAATCACTAGACCTATTCTAAAAGAAGAAAAAGAGGGAGGCCGCAACAGACTTGGATGGAAGGTATAAGGAATGCGTTAGCACAGAGCAATCTGAAGCATGATTATTGGAAAGACCGTAAAGTTTGCAATCTATGATGCGAAAAACGATGTTACATGTTGTTCGAAAATCGCAAATATATACGTACTTGAATATGTTACATGATATTTGTATATTTTTTGTAACTAGTTGTCTTAAAGCCAAGCTGAGACTGTTTTCCATTTTAATTGTCACATTGTTTTCACATAGAAAGTTCTTGACTGTTCTTATTAGTTCCCTCGGTATACTAAGTTCTTGGGATACTCAAGGATTTCCAGTCTTTTGTCCTGGGCGATGAGTCGTAAGCTGTCTTATTCTATTTCTTCTTCCTCTTCTTATTCAATGCTACCCATTATCGATGTAATAATTCTCTCCGTCCCCAATTAAACCCTTCCCGCACATCCCTCACAAAACGTTGCTAGTCTTTTAAAAGTAAAAAGAGCGGGTGTAACTCTACGAGGAATTTACAGCTCCACTGAATTAACAAAATATATAAGTGATAAGTTAATAGGTATTTTTTCTTCTCTTTTTATGTAAATCAGATTTGGAATAGATTATGTTACTGGAGAGTACTGTAAACTTTCAGTTCCAGGTACAGTCTAAACAAGTAGACACCTCTATACAAGGTCTTCAGAGGAAACTATACTTAACCTAACGAAGAATAAATAATATATGGGAGGTGTAAATTTGAGACAGATAAATACTTTCAAATACCAGAATAGGAGAGTCTTGAATCGAAAGTACACAGTATGTATTAATCCTAGGAAAACTAAAAAAAAAAATTTCCTTTATGAATAACAAAAGAGTTCTGTGGTGACCTTAGGAAATATTTGAATCAATATAAGAAAACGTTTACGAAACCTTTTGTATGAAGCGCGGCCCCGTCCGGCTCTGACCTTGCAAGTTTAGAAGCGGGACAAGCTACGTTTAGATGCAAGACGGGATAGAGTGGGTAATATTTAAGCATGTTCAAGAAAATAAATAAGAAAATGTTGTGAAAATAAATTATTAAAATCACCCCTGGACTATTAATAATTCATTATTATTAAGGAGAGCCTGGACTATTTAATAAGTATCATTAGATACATAACGATCAGAGAGAAAGTTTGATGGGAGAAGTGCCAGTACAAGACTAGGAGAGAGGTTATAGGTAAAATAGTCACAAAAACGCAATACGGGGAGCATAAGGAGAGGGTTATTAACACCAGAACTGGCCATCAACCGGCCTTCCTACTGAGGAACAGGAATATTAACCTAGTCTTTCTTTGGATGAGTAATCACTACTTATTAATATGTTTCGCTAATATAATTTCACACATATACGACTATTAAATATCGGACACTCTTTGTTTTATCTAAACTTCCAAATTGACGTTGGAAAAACTAGAGATATTATAAAACCAAGTTAACGTTTCAGGACATTAGTTACTGTTTCAGTCTTCGAAAGCTGTGTTGAAGGAAATTTATGCAAGTGTGTATAATATTTGTGGGGAATATCGTTTTAATTCCAGTGTTTTTACATGGGTAACTGCTGCGGTCATTAGAATCTGTTTTCGTCCGCAGACCAACAAATGCGTTCCAGCCTACTAATTTTATGAGATAAACATTCGAGATTTTAATCAAGGAGTAATGAAAAGTATCGTGGAAGGGATTCGGATTCTTGTTTATGCTTTCCATTGTTTTCCTTCTCTCCGGTTTTTTCTTCTCTCTCTCCCTCCTTGTGATAGTTTTATGTGAGAATACGAGCAATAAAATTACCAGTGAAATCGTAATTACTTAAAGTTAACTGTCCTTATGCCTGTGGTGTTGTTTCATCGAGGTTATCTGCTGAATTTGCCTCACAAAACAGGTGTTAAAAAAATAAATACGCGCAGAACAAAGAAGTTCATACGTGCTCGCCCCGAATAACGGGTCGCGCTCACGCACGCGCGCTCTGTAAGTTCCCATAAGTACGCGTTGTCAACTGGTACTGTTTATTGTTGGACGGAGGAACCTTACATCCGGTTGATTTTTCAAAGGATTATTTCTTGTGCACGTTAAGTGGACAGCTGTTCCCATGATGTAGACTGGCGGTAATGAGCCGTGGTAATCATGCGCCCCGCAGCCCACAGCCCACCTAGTTCGTAATAAATATTTCATTTTAAATCTTCCAGAACGATTATCGCTTCCATTCGCTACGGCGCGTAGTTTGATACAATTGCTACAGATTTATCCCGAGCTAATTATATTTAAATAACTGTTTCAATAGCCGAGCCTGTGCGAGTGGGTTCGCTTATTCGTTTATTAATATAACCCTATGTTTAAACTCCGACCCTCAATGGGCGTACGGGACAGCATTTATGCCGGAATGGCGTGCCTGAAAAGAAACAGACTTCTTTTAAACTAAATTCTGAAAAAAGTAGTGTTGTGAAAAGAAGACTGTACATTTATTTAAATAATGAAATTAATTATTTAATATATTATGAATTTGTACTACCAAAAGAAAACCAAATTATTTACTGATCTTCTTTCAAAAACCGTCAATAATTATTGAGCGTACAAACAGGAAGTGAGAATCGGTGACGATGGAAACATTGAACGTTGTAATGACTCGCCACCCTAGTAAAGTACGAAATTTTTCAACTTTAAACAGTAGTCATGAGAGTCCTGATTTAGTTATCTAGGTGCCTTGGTATCAAATGATAGTGACATTAGGATTAGTACAAGAGAAAGGATAAAAGTAGGAAATAGAGCCTACTTTGCAAACATTAACGTCTTTAAAAACAATCTTGTTGCAAGAGGTATAAAAATTAATGTATAATATTCTCTTTCTGCGATCAGTTTTTACATACGGATATGATGTGTGGGCTTTGACAGAGAATGACAAAACTGCTTTAAAATTATTTAAGCGCAAAATATTGCGTAAAATTGATAAGGCAGTAAAAGAAGAAGGCAGTTGGAGAATACGCAGTAACAATGAATTACAGGCTCTTGTGCATGAAAAGACAGTGAAATAAATTCATCAAATCACCGAGGTTGCGTTGGCTGGGATATGTGGAAAGAATGTCTGAAGAAATAATGCCTAAAAAAATACTGAAGAGAAGATTATGTAGGATACTACTATACTTAGAGGCAGACCAAGGATGAGGTGGTTGAATGGCGTAACATAAGATCAGAGGGTGGAGAACAAGAAAGCATGGAGGAGTATTCCAGAGGAGGCTAAAGCCCACCAAAGGCTGTAACTCCAGACGAGAAGAAGAAGTAGTCATGATATGTATTAACGGTATATTTAACTGAAAATAATCAGTACGGGGAAGCTTAGGAATCAGCCATACCAGTAGTGTGATATACAGTTTTTGACTTGAAACGTGTCATTTTTTACATTTTCTTTTTCTATTTATTTCTTTCAATTTCAGTATTGTTGTTCTAGTAGCCATATTATGTATTTGCTGAAAAGAAACGTACTTTAAAATATAGAAACTAAATTGAAAATTTAACAGATTTTCAAAGGTCCAAATGGGGAAGTGAGCCGTTCTTGGTGAAATTACGAATGTTTGAAAGACCACAATAAGTTGACTGCGTAAAACGGTGACTGTGGCGGTCTTACTATGCGGTTCGAAGACCTGGACCGTTATTAAGAAGCAGGAAAACTTATTAAAGCTGTTGAGGTAAAATTTTCGAAAAAAGTCAGAGGCTGTACATTATTGGATGGAATAAGTACTGGCATCTTTCGCCAATAACTAAATATTGACAAAAGATGAGACGGACAGAACACATGGGACGAATGTTACGGTGTGGAATTATTAACCATCAGGTGAAGGGTCCTTTAGCATGCATGTTCACAATGGTACCCAAGTCACTTTATGAACAGACAATCTAGCCTTTTACAGTCCGCCTTGTCACTTCGTTTTTATATGGCTGACGCGTTTCGAAGTATACGCTTCACCATCAGATCTTAAAATATCCCTCGTAGGAGGTCGTCAACGGTTAAAATTCAATAGCATTTGGACTGTATACGCTTCTATTCAAATTTGGTCGACCACCACCATCTTTAATATAAAAAAGAAGTCACAAGACGAATTGAAAAAGATTAGTTTGTCTGTCCTTTAGCAGCTTGCTTAATTCACGATAGTGAAAGAAGAAGAAGAAGAAGAAGAAGAAGAAGAAGAAGAAGAAGAAGAAGAAGAAGAAGAAGAAGAAGAAGAAGAAGAAGAAGAAGAAATAGCAGCAGGCACAGAAGAAGAATCTACTCTGTTTTTATTGAGTACTTATTTGTTTCTTGTCTCTTTTTATTCATTCACACACACACTCACGCGCGATCCCGTGTGTCAGTTTTGCGCGTTCTGTTCTAGGGGACGATGAGTGTGGAGGCCATCGAAAAGCGAGGTGAGTAGCTTCTATCTGCAGTGCCCTCTACAGTCGTCAGAATTGTGCCTACGTTCTAAGCAGCAGTCGCCATCATTCATCCCCGTAAAATAAACATTCCTGGCCAGGTGCTAGTAGTACTAGTAGTAATAGTAGTAGTAGTGGTGGTGGTGGTGGTAGTAGCAGCAGTAGTAGTAGTAGTAGTCGTAGTAGTAGTAGTAGTAGTAGTAGTAGTAGTAGTAGTACTAGTGGTGGTGGTGGTAGTAGCAGTAGTAGTAGGTAGTATCAGATACAGTTACGAGAGATTTGGAAATGTTCCATTAGAACAGAACAATACACCGGTGAAGTAGTGCAGATATGACGATAAGCCGCGCACTCTGGCGCTTTGTTTCACAACAGAAAAATCCCCTTTAATAAATAACAGTTATTACCGTCTCATGTGCGAGAAAATTCGTTTAAAATCCATTAGGAATAATGAGTTAACGCTACGCAACCATTAAGAAATAAAGCAGATACATTTCCGTTCCAACTAGTCATACACCGATAATTAAACGTAGATAAGTGGAGTGAGTGAAAGCATCCAGTTAGCGCGCGGCCGTGACTGCGCAGACGTTTTGTAATGCCATTGTTTGCGCAACATCGGGCACCCTGTCGATTGAAACGGTAGCGTTACCGGGCAGACCTAAGCATTTTCCCTCCCTTGGTGGCATTTATAGTGATCTTTGTGTGACTCTAGGAAATACGCTGGAGTCGGTGGAACTGGTGGTGCACAGCACGAAAATACAATAAAGGAAAATACTTTCAGGCAAAACAATTAGAGCGGACTGAATTACGAATAGAATTGATAGTGTCGACATTATGTAGAAACTTGTGTAATCCATTCTTTAATAGGAAGAAAGCGTTCAGGGCAAGGAAGTAGAATGTTTAAGAGTCAGTTCTGGTGCCGATGCTCATGTTTAGCACTTGTGTTGATAACAGGTAGAAGCTAACGGAATCACGCGAGGTGAGACATCAGCGGGAGGTTGAAGGAGTAACCAAAACAGACAAAGGTTAAGAGTGAGCGGAGGGTTCGAAAACATTTTGGCGCAACACGCAACAGTTCAGGTGAGAATGATTGTTATGAGAACGGGAATCATAGAAAATGGAATTGAAACTGGAAGACGGCAAGAAGACGTAGACGTCCAAGGAAAACAAGGAACGGTAAGTTAGCTCAAGCCGAGACAGAAGCTTTGGTCAGGAAGAATTGTCGTATCAACATCGCATGTAAGTCTGTTTCAAAGTCACGTCGTTGCATTTCAAATGGGAGAAAATATGGCAAATGAAAGAAAAGTACATGGAGATAAATTGGATCATATGTGCGGAGGAAGAAAAGCTGAAAATCTATGCTAGAAAATATAATAAGGGCGATATGTCAGAGGAAGGTAAGGAATAAACGCTAACATATCAGCAGCTAAAAAAAAAATGACGACGACACTGGTGAAGCACAACGCTATGATAGTGTGGAGACGTGGTTAAATAAAATGAGATATTTAATTTGATGAAGATGATAAAATGGAAAGCCCAGGGAAAGAGAGCGAAAGGAAGCCAAGTGTGAGGTGGGACGAGCAAGTTTTTGGGGATTTGACGGTCAAAGATGACAGGCCTGAAAGAAAGGAGCGTGGCAAAAAATGATCGAGGGACATGGTGAAAATGGGCGAGTGGTGTGAAGCGACTCATCATCGTCAATCAGTGAGATCTTCGTGAGTCAGAAGAATTTGAAACAAATGATATAACTTTACAGGAAGTATAAAGCCTTCATGGTAATGCCAATGATAATGATGCTGCAGTCAAGAAAAGTGGTAACTGATGCTAGCCAAAGATTATCAACGGCTGCTGGAGGGTTGCTCGTACATCTCAAAAGGTGAGGCAAAACTTGACCCGAAAAAACGTGTACCTAACCTGGTCTACAGAGAGAATTATGGTAAGGCCTGCGCTAAGAACAGGAAAGGCAGGAGAAAAATTAAATTAATACGCTACCTGTCCAGAATACACGATATCAAATGCAGAGTTAGTAAAATATTCTCTGTGAAGACACTCAAATGAAGGAGAAGATTGGAATTCATGAGACGTAAAAAAGGTTACAAGGATGGCCTCTTTCAAGACAGGGGAAGGACCTGGTAAAGTATTGTGTTATAGTGAAATGGTGGATACGTCTTCTAGGAAAATGACTAGAGATTCAGTCGTTAGCCGTGAGGAAGATGAGCGCTGATGATTTATAATCTGCAAACATAATTACAAACGTGACAAAAGGCGTTTTCACTTGATCAAAGTGATAAGATATCTCGTGTGGCGTGACACCCTAAAACCGTTCTTGAAAACGTCTAAGCGATGGGTGATTTCTTACGGGTAAATCCTCCCAGATTCCAGGGATCGAAACGTTATGCTATAAAAAATTACTGTAGAGGCAGTCCGGATAGAGGATATACCCTAACAATTTTCAACGTCCATCTTAAGAGATCTCTTTTCGGTGAAATTCAACAAATCTCTCGCTGATTTTGTTCCTTCCTCTCTTCCTCCGACCGTCCTACGTGACCTACCCATCAAAGCCTCTGGATCATGGCACAGTTTACCAGGCTGTGGTCCTTATACATATGCTTCAGCATGTGATGAACCGTGATTTAGGTGTGTGTTCCCTAAAAATATTTTTCATAAAACGTTTCTTTTTAAAACTTCAAGCATTATCGTCGTCGTCGTTACTTCACGTAAGCTTATAGCCAGTTCCATCTTCACTGCAGGCCTACCCACAGATCTTCTGCCAATTGGTGTGTAGTCTACAGCGCATTATGCTAGCCTCTGGTGGTCCATTCTGTAGACGTGCTCTCCATCCACTGCTGGTTTGTCGTCGTCGTTATTTCACAGTGTAAGCTTATAGCCAGTTCCATCTTCACTGCAGGCCTACCCACAGATCTTCTGCCAATTGGTGTGTAGTCTACAGCGCATTATGCTAGCCTCTGGTGGTCCATTCTGTAGACGTGCTCTCCATCCACTGGTGGTTTGTCGTCGTCGTTATTTCACAGTGTAAGCTTATAGCCAGTTCCATCTTCACTGCAGGCCTACACACAGATCTCCTGCCAATTGGTTTGTAGTCTACAGCCCACTATGCTAGCCTCTGGTGGTCCATTCTGTAGACGTGCTATCCATCCACTGCTGGTTTGTCGTCGTCGTTACTTCACGGTGTAAGCTTATAGCCAGTTCCATCTTCAATGCAGGCCTACCCACAGATCTTCTGCCAATTGGTTTGTAGTCTACAGCGCACTATGCTAGCCTCTGGTGGTCCATTCTGTAGACGTGCTATCCATCCACTGCTGGTTTGTCGTCGTCGTTACTTCACGGTGTAAGCTTATAGCCAGTTTCATCTTCACTGCAGGCCTACCCACAGATCTTCTGCCAATTGGTTTGTAGTCTACAGCGCACTATGCTAGCCTCTGGTGGTCCATTCTGTAGACGTGCTATCCATCCACTGCTGGTGTGTCGTCGTCGTTACTTCACGGTGTAAGCTTATAGCCAGTTCCATCTTCACTGCAGGCCTACCCACAGATTTTCTGCCAATTGGTTTGTAGTCTACAGCGCACTATGCTAGCCTCTGGTGGTCCATTCTGTAGACGTGCTCTCCATCCACTGCTGGTTTGTCGTCGTCGTTACTTCACGGTGTAAGCTTATAGCCAGTTCCATCTTCACTGCAGGCCTACCCACAGATCTACTTCCAATTGGTTAGTAGTCTACAGCGCACTATGCTAGCCTCTGGTGGTACATTCTGTAGACGTGTTATCCATCCACTGCTGGTTTGTCGTCGTCGTTACTTCACGGTGTAAGCTTATAGCCAGTTCCATCTTCACTGCAGGCCTACCCACAGATCTTCTGCCAATTGGTTTGTAGTCTACAGCGCACTATGCTAGCCTCTGGTGGTCCATTCTGTAGACGTCCTCTCCATCCACTGCTGGTTTGTCGTCGTCGTTACTTCACGGTGTAAGCTTATAGCCAGTTCCATCTTCACTGCAGGCCTACACAAAGATCTTCTGCCAATTGGTTTGTAGTCTACAGCGCACTATGCTAGCCTCTGGTGGTCCATTCTGTAGACGTGCTCTCCATCCACTGCTGGTTTGTCGTCGTCGTTACTTCACGGTGTAAGCTTATAGCCAGTTCCATCTTCACTGCAGGCCTACACACAGATCTTCTGCCAATTGGTTTGTAGTCTACAGCGCACTATGCTAGCCTCTGGTGGTCCATTCTGTAGACGTGCTCTCCATCCACTGCTGGTTTGTCGTCGTCGTTACTTCACGGTGTAAGCTTATAGCCAGTTCCATCTTCACTGCAGGCCTACACACAGATCTTCTGCCAATTGGTTTGTAGTCTACAGCGCACTATGCTAGCCTCTGGTGGTCCATTCTGTAGACGTGCTCTACATCCACTGCTGGTTTGTCGTCGTCGTTACTTCACGGTGTATGCTTATAGCCAGATCCATCTTCACTGCAGGCCTACCCACAGATTTTCTGCCAATTGGTGTGTAGTCTACAGCGCACTATGCTAGCCTCTGGTGGTCCATTCTGTAGACGTGCTCTCAATCCACTGCTGGTTTGTCGTCGTCGTTACTTCACGGTGTAAGCTTATAGCCAGTTCCATCTTCACTGCAGGGCTACCCACAGACCTTCTGCCAATTGGTTTGTAGTCTACAGCGCACTATGCTAGCCTCTGGAAATCCATTCTGTAGACGTGCTCTCCATCCGCTGCTGGTTTTTCGTCGTCGTTACTTCACGGTGTAAGGTTATAGCCAGTCCCATCTTCACTGCAAGCCTACCCACAGATCTTCTGCCAATCGGTTTGTAGTCTACAGCGCACTATGCTAGCCTCTGGTGGTCAATTCTGTAGACGTGCTCTCCATCCACTGCTGGTTTGTCGTCGTCGTTACTTCACGGTTTAAGCTTATAGCCAGTTCCATTTTCACTGCAGGCCTACACACAGATCCTCTGCCAATTGGTGTGTAGTCTACAGCGCACTATGCTAGCATCTGGTGGTCCATCCTGTAGACGTGCTCTCCATCCACTGCTGGTTTGTCGTCGTCGTTACTTCACGG
The DNA here is from genome assembly GCA_034769895.1 of Magicicada septendecula. Classification (NCBI taxonomy): domain Eukaryota; kingdom Metazoa; phylum Arthropoda; class Insecta; order Hemiptera; family Cicadidae; genus Magicicada; species Magicicada septendecula. Next base: position 74,090,273 of record CM068376.1, read on the forward strand.
TGTAAGCTTATAGCCAGTTCCATCTTCACTGCAGGCCTACCCACAGATCTTCTGCCAATTGGTTTGTAGTCTACAGCGCACTATGCTAGCCTCTGGTGGTCCATTCTGTAGACGTGCTCTCCATCCGCTGCTGGTTTTTCGTCGTCGTTACTTCACGGTGTAAGCTTATAGCTAGTTACATCTTCACTGCAGGCCTACCCACAGATCTTCTTCCAATTGGTTTGTAGTCTACAGCGCACTATGCTAGCCTCTGGTGGTCTATTCTGTAGACGTGCTCTCCATCCACTGCTGGTTTGTCGTCGTCGTCACTTCACAGTGTAAGCTTATAGCCAGTTCCATCTTCACTGCAGGAGTACCCACAGATCTTCTGCCAATTGGTGTGTAGTCTACAGCGCACTTTTCTAGCATCTGGTGGTCTATTCTGTAGACGTGCTGTCCATCCACTGCTGGTTTGTCGTCGTCGGTACTTCACGGTGTAAGCTTATAGCTAGTTCCATCTTCACTGCAGGCCTACCCACAGATCTTCTTCCAATTGGTTTGTAGTCTACAGCGCACTATGCTAGCCTCTGGTGGTCCATTCTATAGACGTGCGCTCTCCATCCACTGCTGGTTTGTCGTCGTCGTTACTTCACGGTGTAAGCTTATAACCAGTTCCTTCTTCACTGCAGGCCTACCCACAGATCTTCTGCCAATTGGTTTGCAGTCTACAGCGCACTATGCTAGCCTCTGGTGGTCCATTCTGTAGGCGTGCTCTCCATCCACTGCTGGATTGTCGTCGTCGTTATTTCACGGTGTAAGCTTATAGCCAGTTCCATCTTCACTGCAGGCCTACCCACAGATCTTCTGCCAATTGGTGTATAGTCTACAGCGCACTATGCTAGCCTCTGGTGGTCCATTCTGTAGACGTGCTCTCCATCCACTGCTGGTTTATCGTCGTCGTCACTTCACAGTGTAAGCTTATAGCCAGTTCCATCTTCAATGCAGGAGTACCCACAGATCTTCTGCCAATTTGTGTGTAGTCTACAGCGCACTTTGCTAGCATCTGGTGGTCTATTCTGTAGACGTGCTCTCCATCCACTGCTGGTTTGTCGTCGTCGTCACTTCACAGTTTAAGCTTATAGCCAGTTCCATCTTCACTGCAGGCCTACCCACAGATCTTCTGCCAATTGGTGTGTAGTCTACAGCGCACTATGCTAGCCTCTGGTGGTCCATTCTGTAGACGTGCTCTCCATCCACTGCTGGTTTATCGTCGTCGTCACTTCACAGTGTAAGCTTATAGCCAGTTCCATCTTCACTGCAGGCCTACCCACAGATCTTCTGCCAATTGTTGTGTAGTCTACAGCGCACTATGCTAGCCTCTGGTGGTCCATTCTGTAGACGTGCTCTCCATCCACTGCTGGTTTATCGTCGTCGACACTTCACAGTGTAAGCTTATAGCCAGTTCCATCTTCACTGCAGGAGTACCCACAGATCTTCTGCCAATTTGTGTGTAGTCTACAGCGCACTTTGCTAGCATCTGGTGGTCTATTCTGTAGACGTGCTCTCCATCCACTGCTGGTTTGTCGTCGTCGTTACTTCACGGTGTAAGCTTATAGCCAGTTCCATCTTCACTGCAGGCCTACCCACAGATCTTCTTCCAATTGGTGTGTAGTCTACAGCGCACTATGCTAGCCTCTGGTGGTCCATTCTGTAGACGTGCTCTCCATCCACTGCTGGTTTGTCGTCGTCGTTACTTCACAGTGTAAGCTTATAGCCAGTTCCATCTTCACTGCAGGAGTACCCACAGATCTTCTGCCAATTGGTGTGTAGTCTACAGCGCACTATGCTAGCATCTGGTGGTCTACTCTGTAGACGTGTTCTCCATCCACTGCTGGTTTGTCGTCGTCGTCACTTCACAGTGTAAGCTTATAGCCAGTTCCATCTTCACTGCAGGAGTACCCACAGATCTTCTGCCAATTTGTGTGTAGTCTACAGCGCACTATGGTAGCATGTGGTGATCTATTCTGTAAACGTGCTCTCCATCCACTGCTGGTTTGTCGTCGTCGTCACTTTACAGTGTAAGCTTATAGCCAGTTCCATCTTCACTGTAGGAGTACCCACAGATCTTCTGCCAATTGGTGTGTAGTCTACAGCGCACTTTGCTAGCATCTGGTGGTCTATTCTGTAGACGTGCTCTCCATCCACTGATGGTTTGTCGTCGTCGTTACTTCACGGTGTAAGCTTATAGCCAGTTCCATCTTCACTGCAGGCCTACCCACAGATCTTCTTCCAATTGGTGTGTAGTCTACAGCGCACTATGCTAGCCTCTTGTGGTCCATTCTGTAGACGTGCTCTCCATCCACTGCTGGTTTGTCGTCGTCGTTACTTCACAGTGTAAGCTTATAGCCAGTTCCATCTTCACTGCAGGAGTTCCCACAGATCTTCTGCCAATTGGTGTGTAGTCTACAGCGCACTATACTAGCATCTGGTGGTCTATTCTGTAGACGTGCTCTCCATCCACTGCTGGTTTGTCGTCGTCGTCACTTCACAGTGTAAGCTTATAGCCAGTTCCATCTTCACTGCAGGAGGACCCACAGATCTTCTGCCAATTGGTGTGTAGTCTACAGCGCACTTTGCTAGCATCTGTTGGTCTATTCTGTAGACGTACTCTCCATCCACTGCTGGTTTGTCGTCGTCGTTACTTCACGGTGTAAGCTTATAGCCAGTTCCATCTTCACTGCAGGCCTACCAACAGATCTTCTTCCAATTGGTGTGTAGTCTACAGCGCACTATGCTAGCCCCTGGTGGTCCATTTTGTAGACGTGCTCTCCATCCACTGCTGGTTTGTCGTCGTCGTTACTTCACAGTTTAATCTTGTAGCCAGTTCCATCTTCACTGCAGGAGTACCCACAGATCTTCTGCCAATTGGTGTGTAGTCTACAGCGCACTATGCTAGCCTCTGGTGGTCCATTCTGTAGACGTGCTCTCCATCCACTGCTGGTTTATCGTCGTCGTCACTTCACAGTGTAAGCTTATAGCCAGTTCCATCTTCACTGCAGGAGTACCCACAGATCTTCTGCCAATTTGTGTGTAGTCTACAGCGCACTTTGCTAGCATCTGGTGGTCTATTCTGGAGACGTGCTCTCCATCCACTGCTGGTTTGTCGTCGTCGTTACTTCACGGTGTAAGCTTATAGCCAGTTCCATCTTCACTGCAGGCCTACCCACAGATCTTCTTCCAATTGGTGTGTAGTCTACAGCGCACTATGCTAGCCTCTGGTGGTCCATTCTGTAGACGTGCTCTCCATCCACTGCTGGTTTGTCGTCGTCGTTACTTCACAGTGTAAGCTTATAGCCAGTTCCATCTTCACTGCAGGAGTACCCACAGATCTTCTGCCAATTGGTGTGTAGTCTACAGCGCACTATGCTAGCATCTGGTGGTCTACTCTGTAGACGTGTTCTCCATCCACTGCTGGTTTGTCGTCGGCGTCACTTCACAGTGTAAGCTTATAGCCAGTTCCATCTTCACTGCAGGAGTACCCACAGATCTTCTGCCAATTTGTGTGTAGTCTACAGCGCACTATGGTAGCATGTGGTGATCTATTCTGTAAACGTGCTCTCCATCCACTGCTGGTTTGTCGTCGTCGTCACTTTACAGTGTAAGCTTATAGCCAGTTCCATCTTCACTGCAGGCCTACCCACAGATCTTCTTCCAATTGGTGTGTAGTCTACAGCGCACTATGCTAGCCTCTTGTGGTCCATTCTGTAGACGTGCTCTCCATCCACTGCTGGTTTGTCGTCGTCGTTACTTCACAGTGTAAGCTTATAGCCAGTTCCATCTTCACTGCAGGAGTTCCCACAGATCTTCTGCCAATTGGTGTGTAGTCTACAGCGCACTATACTAGCATCTGGTGGTCTATTCTGTAGACGTGCTCTCCATCCACTGCTGGTTTGTCGTCGTCGTCACTTCACAGTGTAAGCTTATAGCCAGTTCCATCTTCACTGCAGGAGGACCCACAGATCTTCTGCCAATTGGTGTGTAGTCTACAGCGCACTTTGCTAGCATCTGTTGGTCTATTCTGTAGACGTACTCTCCATCCACTGCTGGTTTGTCGTCGTCGTTACTTCACGGTGTAAGCTTATAGCCAGTTCCATCTTCACTGCAGGCCTACCAACAGATCTTCTTCCAATTGGTGTGTAGTCTACAGCGCACTATGCTAGCCCCTGGTGGTCCATTTTGTAGACGTGCTCTCCATCCACTGCTGGTTTGTCGTCGTCGTTACTTCACAGTTTAATCTTATAGCCAGTTCCATCTTCACTGCAGGAGTACCCACAGATCTTCTGCCAATTGGTGTGTAGTCTACAGCGCACTATGCTAGCCTCTGGTGGTCCATTCTGTAGACGTGCTCTCCATCCACTGCTGGTTTATCGTCGTCGTCACTTCACAGTGTAAGCTTATAGCCAGTTCCATCTTCACTGCAGGAGTACCCACAGATCTTCTGCCAATTTGTGTGTAGTCTACAGCGCACTTTGCTAGCCTCTGGTGGTCCATTCTGTAGACGTGCTATCCATCCACTGCTGGTTTGTCGTCGTCGTTACTTCACGGTGTAAGCTTATAGCCAGTTTCATCTTCAATGCAGGCCTACCCACAGATCTTCTGCCAATTGGTTTGTAGTCTACAGCGCACTATGCTAGCCTCTGGTGGTCCATTCTGTAGACGTGCTATCCATCCACTGCTGGTTTGTCGTCGTCGTTACTTCACGGTGTAAGCTTATAGCCAGTTCCATCTTCACTGCAGGCCTACCCACAGATTTTCTGCCAATTGGTTTGTAGTCTACAGCGCACTATGCTAGCCTCTGGTGGTCCATTCTGTAGACGTGCTCTCCATCCACTGCTGGTTTGTCGTCGTCGTTACTTCACGGTGTAAGCTTATAGCCAGTTCCATCTTCACTGCAGGCCTACCCACAGATCTACTTCCAATTGGTTAGTAGTCTACAGCGCACTATGCTAGCCTCTGGTGGTACATTCTGTAGACGTGTTATCCATCCACTGCTGGTTTGTCGTCGTCGTTACTTCACGGTGTAAGCTTACAGCCAGTTCCATCTTCACTGCAGGCCTACCCACAGATCTTCTGCCAATTGGTTTGTAGTCTACAGCGCACTATGCTAGCCTCTGGTGGTCCATTCTGTAGACGTCCTCTCCATCCACTGCTGGTTTGTCGTCGTCGTTACTTCACGGTGTAAGCTTATAGCCAGTTCCATCTTCACTGCAGGCCTACACAAAGATCTTCTGCCAATTGGTTTGTAGTCTACAGCGCACTATGCTAGCCTCTGGTGGTCCATTCTGTAGACGTGCTCTCCATCCACTGCTGGTTTGTCGTCGTCGTTACTTCACGGTGTAAGCTTATAGCCAGTTCCATCTTCACTGCAGGCCTACACACAGATCTTCTGCCAATTGGTTTGTAGTCTACAGCGCACTATGCTAGCCTCTGGTGGTCCATTCTGTAGACGTGCTCTCCATCCACTGCTGGTTTGTCGTCGTCGTTACTTCACGGTGTAAGCTTATAGCCAGTTCCATCTTCACTGCAGGCCTACACACAGATCTTCTGCCAATTGGTTTGTAGTCTACAGCGCACTATGCTAGCCTCTGGTGGTCCATTCTGTAGACGTGCTCTACATCCACTGCTGGTTTGTCGTCGTCGTTACTTCACGGTGTATGCTTATAGCCAGATCCATCTTCACTGCAGGCCTACCCACAGATTTTCTGCCAATTGGTGTGTAGTCTACAGCGCACTATGCTAGCCTCTGGTGGTCCATTCTGTAGACGTGCTCTCAATCCACTGCTGGTTTGTCATCGTCGTTACTTCACGGTGTAAGCTTATAGCCAGTTCCATCTTCACTGCAGGGCTACCCACAGACCTTCTGCCAATTGGTTTGTAGTCTACAGCGCACTATGCTAGCCTCTGGAAATCCATTCTGTAGACGTGCTCTCCATCCGCTGCTGGTTTTTCGTCGTCGTTACTTCACGGTGTAAGGTTATAGCCAGTCCCATCTTCACTGCAAGCCTACCCACAGATCTTCTGCCAATCGGTTTGTAGTCTACAGCGCACTATGCTAGCCTCTGGTGGTCAATTCTGTAGACGTGCTCTCCATCCACTGCTGGTTTGTCGTCGTCGTTACTTCACGGTTTAAGCTTATAGCCAGTTCCATTTTCACTGCAGGCCTACACACAGATCCTCTGCCAATTGGTGTGTAGTCTACAGCGCACTATGCTAGCATCTGGTGGTCCATCCTGTAGACGTGCTCTCCATCCACTGCTGGTTTGTCGTCGTCGTTACTTCACAGTTTAATCTTATAGCCAGTTCCATCTTCACTGCAGGAGTACCCACAGATCTTCTGCCAATTGGTGTGTAGTCTACAGCGCACTATGCTAGCCTCTGGTGGTCCATTCTGTAGACGTGCTCTCCATCCACTGCTGGTTTATCGTCGTCGTCACTTCACAGTGTAAGCTTATAGCCAGTTCCATCTTCACTGCAGGAGTACCCACAGATCTTCTGCCAATTTGTGTGTAGTCTACAGCGCACTTTGCTAGCATCTGGTGGTCTATTCTGTAGACGTGCTCTCCATCCACTGCTGGTTTGTCGTCGTCGTTACTTCACGGTGTAAGCTTATAGCCAGTTCCATCTTCACTGCAGGCCTACCCACAGATCTTCTTCCAATTGGTGTGTAGTCTACAGCGCACTATGCTAGCCTCTGGTGGTCCATTCTGTAGACGTGCTCTCCATCCACTGCTGGTTTGTCGTCGTCGTTATTTCACAGTGTAAGCTTATAGCCAGTTCCATCTTCACTGCAGGAGTACCCACAGATCTTCTGCCAATTGGTGTGTAGTCTACAGCGCACTATGCTAGCATCTGGTGGTCTACTCTGTAGACGTGTTCTCCATCCACTGCTGGTTTGTCGTCGTCGTCACTTCACAGTGTAAGCTTATAGCCAGTTCCATCTTCACTGCAGGAGTACCCACAGATCTTCTGCCAATTTGTGTGTAGTCTACAGCGCACTATGGTAGCATGTGGTGATCTATTCTGTAAACGTGCTCTCCATCCACTGCTGGTTTGTCGTCGTCGTCACTTTACAGTGTAAGCTTATAGCCAGTTCCATCTTCACTGTAGGAGTACCCACAGATCTTCTGCCAATTGGTGTGTAGTCTACAGCGCACTTTGCTAGCATCTGGTGGTCTATTCTGTAGACGTGCTCTCCATCCAATGCTGGTTTGTCGTCGTCGTTACTTCACGGTGTAAGCTTATAGCCAGTTCCATCTTCACTGCAGGCCTACCCACAGATCTTCTTCCAATTGGTGTGTAGTCTACAGCGCACTATGCTAGCCTCTTGTGGTCCATTCTGTAGACGTGCTCTCCATCCACTGCTGGTTTGTCGTCGTCGTTACTTCACAGTGTAAGCTTATAGCCAGTTCCATCTTCACTGCAGGAGTTCCCACAGATCTTCTGCCAATTGGTGTGTAGTCTACAGCGCACTATACTAGCATCTGGTGGTCTATTCTGTAGACGTGCTCTCCATCCACTGCTGGTTTGTCGTCGTCGTCACTTCACAGTGTAAGCTTATAGCCAGTTCCATCTTCACTGCAGGAGGACCCACAGATCTTCTGCCAATTGGTGTGTAGTCTACAGCGCACTTTGCTAGCATCTGTTGGTCTATTCTGTAGACGTACTCTCCATCCACTGCTGGTTTGTCGTCGTCGTTACTTCACGGTGTAAGCTTATAGCCAGTTCCATCTTCACTGCAGGCCTACCAACAGATCTTCTTCCAATTGGTGTGTAGTCTACAGCGCACTATGCTAGCCCCTGGTGGTCCATTTTGTAGACGTGCTCTCCTTCCACTGCTGGTTTGTCGTCGTCGTTACTTCACAGTTTAATCTTATAGCCAGTTCCATCTTCACTGCAGGAGTACCCACAGATCTTCTGCCAATTGGTGTGTAGTCTACAGCGCACTATGCTAGCCTCTGGTGGTCCATTCTGTAGACGTGCTCTCCATCCACTGCTGGTTTATCGTCGTCGTCACTTCACAGTGTAAGCTTATAGCCAGTTCCATCTTCACTGCAGGAGTACCCACAGATCTTCTGCCAATTGGTTTGGAGTCTACAGCGCACTATGCTAGCCTCTGGTGGTCCACTCTGTAGACGTGCTCTATCCACTGCTGCTTTCGTTCTTCTATCTTATCATTGATGGGAAATATACATATTTCGGCCCTTATATGTTCGTTGCGCATTCGACCCCTTCGAAAGTAACCACTCACTTGCCTTAAAAAATTCATTTCAACGGTTTGTATATGCTGCTTTTCTTTCCTAGTTATCGTCCATGTTTCACTAGCATGTGTAAGAACAGGTATCGCCATTACTTTATCGACCTTTATTTTAGTATCAGTTATTGTTTTGTTTCTTGTTGTTCGTTATATTTTACCACACACCATCTGATACTTATTTACTTTATTAATCCGAGCAGTATTTCCGACTTTTCTGCCAGTTTCCAAATTTCACTTTTGTACTTAGCTACGAGGCATACTGAAGTTTTAAAAATACAAGCTTTACGGTGCGCGCATTAATTGGACTTAATAATTATGGCGGACACCGTCTTGTGCCATATTTCCTGAACGGTGTCATTATTATCGTTAAAATTACTTCTTGGATACGCAGAGGAAGCAAATTTTCCCGAGTTCTATTATTATCCGGTAATCTTGGCAATGGAAAAATCTCAGGCCGAGCTGTATTTACCGTAAAAATGACGATGGGCTTTCGAGACGTCGGAAGTTCGCGCCTGATAATATGGAACAACTTACACCTGAGGTCACTTTCCGGTGTAAATAGTAAACTGAACTGAATTAATTATGTTTTATAACAATGTACAATAGAGGTTGAATTACTGACTGTCCGTGGGCTGTCGTATAAACTTGTCACGGCATCAGTTATTCGCACATCTTTTTACAAAACGTGCTGGATAGAATTCATTTGTTTAGAATCAGAGTAATAATGAAGAAATTTTGTAGAAATAGAAAACAAAATGTAAACTAGTCACGAAAATGATCGGTATATAGGCAGTCGCTTTATTTAATTCTTACAAAGACTTTAAACTCTCACAAAATAAAAAATAGGAGGGGTTAAATGCGAAAATGTCGATTATATTATCATAGGACAATACGGGTTACGACGTCATCCGAAAGTTAGAAACTATGCTAGTCATAAGCACCGTAATGGAAATCAGGGACATTTGTGGAACAATATGTAGGAGTAATTATTCAACTTATTATTTTTTGGCCACAGTACTGTGGTTTTACTGACGCACACCTTGTCAGTCGTTTCAAAAATCGTTCACTGAAGATGGCCTCCAGAGCTGAGACCGAAACGTCTGGTTACAACATCCATCACCATGTGAATTATAGTAGACCACGGCCTTACAGACCGGATAATGATTTTAGTATTTATTAAGCCGGCCGTGAAAGCCTCAGAAATACGTAGAAGACTTAAAATTAAAACTATTTTGACATTATAAAATGTGAGTGGCTACAAAGATGGGACAACGGACGTGAAGACAAGACACGTTAAGGAGTTTGAGAAGGAGGTTTAAGAAGTGCCCCTGGAATACACTCACAGGGTGAAAAAGGAACTACGATATAAGGAGAGAAGTGAAAACACCGTCTGTGAATGAGACGTTAAAAGAAAATAATTTGGAATCGATAAAGAACGCCGCAGCCCAGAGGGGAGAAGACATTTAGGTAGGTAGTCTGGGCACTCGAACAGAGTCAGTGGCGCCTGCTGCTTACATGTCAGAAGATGAAACGTATCATACAGGCTCACTTTGCGTCTTCGCCCATCGATGTGGACACAAGTCGTATTTTATTGAACGAGTGAAACGAATTCCCAGTTTTAACTCGATCGTTTGGCATTTTGTCTGTGTATATATCTGTTTGGAGTACGTCTCACTATAATTTGTCGAACACCCCTACCGATTTTCGCAAACCACAGCATTAAGGTTCCTACTTTAATCTCACAGACCCCTATTTTCTTTTTTTAGATTGATCGCGTGTGGAAAAATTTAACTTGAAATATTGTACGAGTTAATAACAAATTGTTATTTATGATTAATTAAATCTGGTATTTAGCGACTTCTTTGGTGTCTGTATTTGTTTCCACTGTACCAAACAACGATCGATGAGACCATCGTTACAATATTTTATGCATTAAGGTTACGACTATGCTGTCGTATTAATATTACTACAGGTATAAATATATGCACTGTAGAACTTATTGAATATCTACTATTAATATGATCTCGTAGACAACGGTTGGCGTCCGACTGTTCTGTTTCGGTGAATGATATTGTACATTTAAACAAATTGTGTTCTTGTCAACCCGATTTTTTGAAGAGGGGAAAAACAATAGGCGCTAAACAGAAACCGATAACTTCTGATCCCATAACAATTAAACAGTTACAGCTGTTGGTTACGTACGCAGGACTGCGTGGCGTTCCGTTAGCGTCAGACAAGAAGTTTAGAAACCTCGCTGCAAGCGATCCGTTGGCACCTTTAGCCGGTGGAAAGAAAAGAAACTAACTCGGTTAGAGGAAACAGAATGAATGATGGCGCCGAGCGAATAAAGAGAAGATACGTTGGCAAGATTAATGGCAGTTATGGTCGATGCTACCACACAAAACAAAATCTTTGTGATTTAACAAGTTAACATGTGAGGAAATGATTAGGGATACAATTAGCTGGTGGTGAACGGAAACTCCCGCGAGCTCTGTTCAATTGTATGCTAATAGTCGCTTTCAATCATTCTACACATTGTATAATTAGTGAAGCTTGTAGAAACCCGTGCGATTTACATGGTTAATTGTTTGTTTCTGTTTCCAGAATTCAGATTGCATCGATAGACGGTGTGGGACCCCACCACCGGTGGCCAATGACCATACGCATATTTCATCGTAAACTAATCGTCTTGTTCTGTACGACGCGTATTATATAATTATTGTTGAATAAACGATTTCTCGTTTTGATTACGATAAGGAATGCAATTGTTTCTCCTCTTTACCGCAGTCTTTCGTGTTTCTGAAACAGAATTTTTAGATGTTACTTCGTGCAAAACGCCCTCAGGTGTTTTGGCAAAACACGGCGTGTAATTGCTTGAGACCATGAAAATTCTAAACAGAATTTTGTATGAGCCTATAAGTATGTTGTCTCTTTAATTACCTTATCACAGTAAATATGTACAATATAATGTGTTTTGGTTACCATGGAAAATTGTTATGAAATATTCAGAAGTTGTTGCCTACCCTGTGCTGAACATTTGTCTCTTGAACAATTTATTGTCCAGTTCATTGAACCGCAGTACTTGACCATGTACTCTCTACCCTGATCTTGACAGTACTTGATACCTACAATTTTCAAGCGGCCTCCTTACGTCCTCCAACCTATAGTCCGTAGACCATCTGACGTATTCTCGCCTAACCAGATTTGTCAAACAGCTGCATTTTATTTTAATTTCTCTGACGAGAACGTTAATCTAGTTACGTTATGTATCTTTTTCTTCGTCTTCCGAATCCCAAGAAGCCTGCGTGGCGTCGGCTTTCTCCATTCTGTACCTCCACTCACTTTTTCCTGCCAGGCGTGTCCGTTTTATGATTCTCATCGTTGCCAAAGGCGCTTCCACTTGTTGCAGCCATCGCCTTGTCGGTTTTCCTACCCGCCTCACTCCTACCACTCCACCATCAGGTGGACCCATATGGACGATTTCTGTCCACACCCCCTAACCCAGCCAGTACTTCTGGACTTGATCAATTATACCATCTCTTCCTTTGGGTAAAGTATCTATCTCTTAGTCGTTCCTAATTCTCCAAATTTATCCTTATTTTACGGGAAATCAATTTTTTTTACTCCTATCCGTTCAGAGACTTTTAAATTAGAGGCTTAAAGCTTCCGATCTATATTTTATGTTCATATATTCCGATCCGCGGAACCTTGAACGTTACGATTACCTTGTTCGTTGTTCAGGCTTCTGACCCGTAAGTCGTAACAGAAATCTCGCACAAATTGAGACTTTTTCTGTGAATAACGGATATGAAGCGTTCGGTCTCCCTGTTTACAGGAGGCAGAACAATGTTTTACTCAGCAATTACCAGTAATAGTTATTAATTTGCCTCGAGAATATATCTGCTTCTCCTGATAAAACTATTTTTACCAGAAAATCGTGTTACAGGTACTTCCAATGTACCGCTGGCTCACTATAGGTCAGGCCACATTCTTTTCGTAACCCGGTAGCACAATGTAGCTAGAACTCCTTTGCTACGTTGTTTCATCATTTAATTCCAAACAAAATAAAAATTTAATTTTTTTATTCTACAATCTTTAACATTTTATTATAAGACATATTTGGTATTTAAATATTTCAAAAAATTTTAATAAGATTTTTAAAAAAATAAGACAAAAGAAATAATAATTAACTTTTATGTTTATTTTAATGAATGCTTATTTAAAATCGAATAGTATTACTCCAAACGAAATCAATAGCGCTGATCGAAAAAGCTCTGCAGTTTGTGTTTAAACGTGCAACAAAACAGGACGTTTCTTTTCCTTTATCAAATAAGAATCATGTGTATGTTGAAACGGCTTAAAATGTAACAGTTTTATCTGAGTATTCTGGAACTGGCAAATCTGTTGATGATTTCCTTAGTTACAACTTGCTCGAGGACGTCACTGTTATATGAAAGGGTGAGTAGAGTGGAGAAAGGACAGTGCCAGGTATTAACGCAGGACGCCTATTACCACACGTTTAAAAGCGACACTGGTAACCTGGTACTCACTATTTTTAGCGAAAATGTAAATTTTTATGAGGCTTAGAAAGCTGGATAAATACAAGTTCTGTACTAAAAGTTATCATTGGTTCATAATTTTTTTTTTTAATTAACATAAATTGAGAGATAAAATTATACATGAATATTCACAGAACCTTTGCGGACACAATGTCACTATTCAAAACAAAATAATCTTCATTGCACTCCACACATTTGTGCTAACTTTGCACCTATTCTGGAAAGCACTTTGGTAAAAGGCTACGCAGCAACCTCAGACCTATGCTCTATTAGCGTCTTTCACCTCTTCTGTGTCATTGAATCTGGTACCTGAAGGGGATCTTACAGTGCAACAAAGAGATGAAAGTCTGATAGTGTAAGATCAAGACGTATAGGGTCTTACAACCACCGAACACTTCGGCCACTTCATTTCTGTAAGGCATTGGTTTATACCTAGAGACTTGTTAGACTTAGCATTATCATGATGCAGTTTAATAGTATTAAAATTCTTCTCATACATTTTTTATTCTGATAGCTTATAGGATTTTTTCAGTGACGTAATGCAATGTTCACTGGTCACTGGTCAGCACTGTCCACGAAAAGCAAGAAAATGACTCTATTCTATCCCAGAAAACAAGAACCATCACCTTGGCTACAGACTTCTGACGTTTGCATATTTTAGGGCTGTGCGAAGTACTGAGTCTTCACTATATTAACTGCTTCTTAGTCTCATCGTCATACTGATACACCCACGCCTTATCATCAGTCACAATATTTGAAAAAAACTCTTCAAACATGGACAGTGGTTCTGGACACACATCCTCCTGTCTTTAAAAGCAGGTGTCAACTGATAAGGTAAACGGTTTCCTGTAGGCTAGGTCCTCTATACTCATTTACACAGCATCATGTCCACAATTCAAACTTTAACAATTTTCGCTTACTGTTATTTACCTATCTGCGTCTACTTTCTGGCAGATATCATCAGTCATTACAGTGTCTGGCCTTCCACTACGTGGTTTGTCGCCTAAGGACGTTTTTTCTGCCTTGAACTTATTAACTGAACAGTGCTCTCATCGAACGTTGCCTTATGAACGCATACACGTTTCTGTGGTGACCATGGATGTTTGAAGTTGGACATCCCTTTTTAGTCAAGAATTCGATGACTGCCCTCTATCTACACTTCACACCCATTTAGAGTTCCAACATGGTTTGCCGGGCTGATGGGCTGTGCTCTATGGTTTGTGTGGGGAGACATTTGAGTCCCACCATAGGAGGCCATCTTCAGTGTCGGAAACAACTGGCACGGTGTCCGACAATTCACAAATCTCTACCTCATCACTGTCCACACAAACAGTAGACCACGGCCTAACACAGCCTAGTTCACACCCATTGTTCGATTAATGTGAACACAAAGAAAATGTATCTGTCATTTATGGAGGTATTCTCTCTCAGTGGTATGAATTTCAGGCACACTAAATCAATATTAGAGATTTGCAAGGCAAACACGCATTACTTTAAGTACAACTTACATCTTTTTAAACGCAATGTTTTTATTTTTAAACTTTTATTGCACCTAAAATACCCCCAAAATTCTGATGGTGTAACATGCGCAATGTTGCTTTTTTGTGACTACCCCTGAGACGATACCATCCACAGAATTAATTTTTTTTAATATTATTTTATTAGATATTTACAATCTTCTCACAAGGAAGAATAAACAAATCAGTTAAGAGTATAATAAATATGAAGGGTGAACCTAGCCGATAATGACACTCCCTTAATTATTAAAACGTGTGGTTCAGTAAAGTAAATAAATAAATAAACATTAGGCAATCAGGTCTTCTTAGGAGCCACTGCTTCTTCAGTCTTCTTGAAGCTTCGGGTGGATCCTGTAGACTTCTGTGTCGTTTCGATCTAAGCGAAACTTGCCGAAGTAAATGCGTGTTATTCATTGAGTCTGTCATCAACTGTTGGGAGCTGCGTGTCGCCGTGTATGGTCTTGTTACTGGTATACCAAAGGGCGGCCAGAGGAGTTCATAGGATATTCGATTGGAATCACAGGAGTAGGGTTGCGAGAACGGGCACAACCCCACAGTTAGACTCCACAGACAACCAAATGAGTTTGATGACGGTCTTATATAGGAGCAGTTTGATTTCACCATACGATTTTGATTTCCTTCCAAGAAGTCAGTACAGTTGGAGTCTAAGTACGATCTGACATTTTCTAGTTGTAACGTGGGGCTTCCAGGTAAGCCGTTTTATACAATATTAGGTCCAAGTATTTTATCTCATGTTTTGTTGGAAGCGGAACGTCTTTAAGTTTTACTGACGGGCACTCGGTATGTCGAGTAGTGAAGGCGAGTAGAGCTGACTTGGTCCGGTTGATGTTTATCCGCCATGTGTCACTCCGTATTTCAAGTAGATTTAAATGTTCTGAAAACGTTCCGCGGCCACTTGGGGACAGAGGTTTGTGGCTTAAAGTGCTGTTCCTTCAGGAAAAGTGCCACTATCGTATTCTCTGTTTGGGGGATAGCACCTGTAAAGATGATGTATAAGAAGGGAGCAAGAACGCTTCCTTGTGGTACTCCAGAGTGGATTTGGTGGTAAGGAGAGAAGGCACCGTTAAACATAACTTGGTTGTGGTACTCCAGAGTGGATTTGGTGGTAAGGAGAGAAGGCACCGTTAAACATAACTTGGAAGTTATCAGAACTTCGGCTTATCGGGCCGTAAGGCCGCTTGGTCCAAGGTTGTTTAGGTCGTGCCTTTTGAAACAGGCAGTTTTGAAGACCTTGATGGACTGGGTGAAGAGGATCTGTGTGCTCCGGTATCTCAACGAGGAGTTGAGGTATCTCGAGCAAGCGCTACAGGCAAACGGTTATTCCGTCGGGGAGGTGAGACGTGCAGTCGGCCGAGAAGAACAGCCAGGCCGGTGGAGTGGGTGGGTCGGGAGAATGTTGGCTTCGCTGTATTGCCCATGCGGTGACTCATCGTATTGGCAGGTTGATGAGCCGGCGCGGCTTGAGGCCAATCTTCAAGCCGACCCAGACAATCCGGCAGTTTCTGAGAAAAGTGAAGGACATCAGGGATGCGCTCTCTCGTCGTGCGGAGTGTACGGAGTTCCTTGCTCGTGCGCCCAGTTGTACGTCTGAACTACGAAACGGAGTGACCGCGCCCGCGTTGACGAACACAGCCGATACTCTCATACGAGACAGCCGGAGAAGTCTGCTATGCGGACCACGCACTCGCGGACCGTCGCATACTCTTTGAAGAAGGCTTCTGTCGTCGGTGAGTGCGTATTCCCTTCCCCTGCGTATGGACTCCATCCAGATTCAGAAACGTGTATCGATTGCAATGAATCGGAGGGGTGATTCCCTCTTATTGAGTGCTCTTTGGACACGAGTCGTGGCAAACCGATAAGAATTTGCCTTCTTCCGATTGGCTGGTGTCAGCCT
This sequence comes from Magicicada septendecula, assembly GCA_034769895.1. Taxonomy (NCBI): domain Eukaryota; kingdom Metazoa; phylum Arthropoda; class Insecta; order Hemiptera; family Cicadidae; genus Magicicada; species Magicicada septendecula. The sequence goes on from CM068376.1 coordinate 74,106,557, forward strand.
CTGATTGGCCGGTTGCCTTCTTCTGGTGTCAGACAGCATCTTCGTGTGGACTCCAAAAATTTATAAATATGGGTGCCCTACTCAGAGCCAACTAGCTTTAACACAGTTCAGTGGTCACTGGCTTCGAAACCTTGGTTAGTATGTTGCAGCCTTCTGCACTGAAGATGGCCGTCGAAGGCACGGAGGAAACGTTTGCACCCGACAACATTACAGCCCGGCGAGCCGGAGTTCTGATCACATTGAAGTCTCAGACAGAGTTTGATGACTTGGAAAGATTGATAGTTTTGATTAGGATAGTTTAGGTTAGGTTAGTAATTAAATATATTGAAGAAGAGAATTTCATATAGAAGGAAATGTTAAATGATCACAAATGTTCTTAGATTGCAGACTAAGTGAACGCGACGACGTTTCTTTCCGATGTGGAGCTATAAACTGGTCAAGCACAGCGGTACAAGAGAAATCCGTGGAGAACGCAGCATGGACTACCGGATCCGGTCCGGGTGCGTAAACCGTCAGCATTACCATGGGAACTAGCCGGGATATTATGAATAATGGAAGAATCTTATCAGAAAATAAGATTGTTTTGTTCGCGCTAATGAACTCAATTACTTTCGACACTCGGCGCTGGGCCAATTACAAACACTAATATTTATTCATAATCCTCGTTGTTGTAATTACCGAACGCAGTTTAGAAATCGTATTTTTATTTCAGTATTAAACTTTAATTACGGATTTCAAAATAATTGGTCGTCGTTTTTTGTTGTTTTTTGAAAAGTGCGACAGTGAAATATAATTTTAAGTGTTCATTAGTTTAACAGCCTGAATTTTTAAAAACAACAGCGACTAGACAAATAAGCGAAGATTAAAAGATAATAAATTAATTTCCTCGTCGGATAGATGGAATAATTGCTGGAGTGTGAACACTTCTCCCACAATAAGTCTACCTAAAAATGTATTCATATTAATTATTTTCTGTATATATACATTTTTTCTATTTTCTCCGACTGTACAAATCACGGCGTTGTTCTATTTTAAATGAAATTTATTTATATATTTTTTTACACCATAAGCGTCGAGTGTATGTGTTCTCGGTTGGTGTACAGCTAACAAGAATTAAATTGAATTTAATGAAATTAATTACACGCTCGCAAGCTAACAACACAATCATACGCTCACTTATCTCGTAGACAACTAAAGGCAGGCACGGGCGCGCGCTACCGTGACCCGTGTGCATGTACTACACCATCGAATCGAGAAAAACCACGCAATGAATTATCAGATTTATATCTGAGTCTAGAGCTACGTTCTGCGTTTCGAATATTTTTAATATTCATTGCGAAGGCAGTCTGCGATATTTTCCTCGTGGTTTGCTATTACTGAGAAGAAAATATCTTAAAATTTTTGTCAATTAAATTAAATAACATATATTCAACAGAAAGTGTATTTAATTATTCAGCGATTTTTATATAACTTTACAGGAAGAGGAACTCACTGCATTTTAATTAAAAGGTTGTTAGGATTTAAAATTAATCGTTTAACTAATTATGATCATAATAACCGTGTAAGCGCATAATTGTATTGTATCTATATAGGTTGTATATTTCGGACTATAGACCAGTGTGTGTGTGACAGTTCCTGGGATTAGTAACCTAAGTTCGAATTCATAGGGCAGCAGCATAAAACCAAGGTTAATTTCTCATCGCCAAGAAATACTGAGCCTGTGTAAATGTGATAATGATAGATTGCTGAGTCGTAAGGCTGCTAAAATGATCTACAAAAACTAAATAACCCACACAAGAAAGATAATACAATGACTAATGGAATATACAAAATTGAATGCCAAGATTGCAATGAATGTTACATAGGTCAAACAAAAAACAACTGAAAAAACGTTATTTTGAACATGTAAACGCATACAAAAAACAGAATTAATACATCCAATTTAGCTACACATACAATAAATACAGGACATGAATTCCTAGACATAATCAACATGAACTAATAAAACACATACCACATAAAGGCACAATAATGGACATATGGGTATATTTATAAATATACAAAACATACTAATACCTGAACAAATACAAGTAAACACAAAACACAACACAATATTCAGAATACTCAGTATTGAAAATACCCAAAAAATAAATATATACACCACACCCACATACGCAATAATGCCAAGTTAAAATACTAAAAACCAACAAGGAAACCGTAGCAACAACCAACCGGAACACAAATATGCAAGTAGATCCAAAACTATGATGGCTGAGGATGGGAACAATAGGTGTCCCTAAACATGTTCCAAATAAGGATAAACATATCTTGAGTTAAAACAATTTAAATATAAATAAATTAAATATATACGCACACACAAGACTCAGAAAGATTAGACTTGAAATCAGTTGCTCAAAAAGACAGCATATGAGATACGAGGAACAATTAAGAAACTTTTTAAAGTCATTGTACTGGTATCCGCGTCACAATTATTATAATTAAATTATTTTACCTTAATCCGTCACTGTGGATTTGGCAGTACGTCTTCAACCGGTGTCGAGTGCGCACTCACATCCGCGTACGTCGCTGTGTTTGTATAATATATACATAGATGTACTTTAGTGTCTCCTTTTAATGTTTTAACGAAGTCATAACTGACGGATTTTTTACTCTGATGATGGATTAAGTTTAATCCGAAACGCGTAAGAAGACAGGAACCAAGCGGTCACAGTGACGGATTAAGGTAAAATAATTTAATTATAATTAAGAAACTCTCCTCTAGTACCTTCATTACGTGTCAATGAATTTATTTCGAATGGAACATAGGAGTTTACATATTTGGGGTTTATAAAACTGTACAAAACGATATAGAGAAGGTATAAATTTTAGTAGTTTGGCAGGTAATCAAGAAAAAATGAATGGGAACGTATAATTTTTCAAAGCATATGTGGAACAATAGGGGAGGGGGATAACTGAGGATTAGGACCAACGACGAATTAAGACTTGGTGGGAAGTATTAAATTCAAAAGGATTAATAAGTGGCTTGAGCATGTTCAAAAGATGGAGGACAGAAGAGTAACGAAAAAATGGTGTTTACTGAGCAACGTAGTAGGACACTATTGAGAGGGAGACCTCGACTAAGATGGCTGGATAGGGTGGAGGAGCGAGCTCAGACATCTAGGAGTTGGAAAGCGGAGACAACGGGCACAAGAGTGAAAAGCCGGTGTTGCGGAAGCCGAATTTCTACAAGGAACATTGCGCCACGAAACGAATGTATAAAGTATATACATGGACCGCGAAAAATTTTCAAGTTACTAGAGGGAACCGTGTCCGATTGACCTTCTGAGAGCAGCTGCCTGAGAGTAAAGCATTAATCGCGGTTTGTATTGCTTCTCCTGTACGATTCGCGACGACCGCAGTTACAAAAGTCTTAGAAAGAAGTACAACCGTCACTGACGAGAAAGCGAATCCGCGGAGTGCGTCGTTTTCCGAATAGGAAGTTTCGGATATTGCATCTCGACGATAAACGATCACAATAAAAACGGAAATATTGCGATCAATTTGCATATAATACTACGCGGTCGACGCAAACTTGTATCCAGATTAGCGGTTAATATTATTCAGGCGAGAACATCTCCGGCCCCTTCTTGAATATTCACTAGCCCGTAATGGAAACAAAACTCCGCTACCGGCCCCACAAGGCACGGATATTAAAATATTATTTGTTCCAGCACACGTGATGTGTCAACACAACCTTTCTTGCTTGGACGCACATCTTGCTCCGTTTCTCGCATCCTTACGAATATTGCGCGAAATATTTTGTCTTGGCGGACTAATTTTTTTGTAAGTATTATTGAACGAGAGAAGCGAGTTCTCAGTTTAAACTCAACCCTTTGGGACTTGTATGTCTGTCTATTTGGCGTATGTCTTACGATAACTTTTGAATGCAACAACCGATTTCCGTAAAACCTGCACATACTTTTTATCCCACAGACCTTTAGTGTTTTTTTAATTGATCCTCCCAAACATAGGGAGCAAGAGAAACAAAAACTGGGGCGTATGTGGAGTATCAAATTATACAGAGTTTTAACCGAATCTGAATATGGTTTTCAGTTACTAAAATGGCAAAATTTTAGAACATCAGATCTACACAAAAGATCAAAATTTCCAAAAAACTTGTAAAATCCGTGCAGCAAAACAAACTATAGGACGTTTTTACCCAGATCCGTATGCAGGTTTTACTCTGAAAATTTTTTAACTTTGGAAGCGCCACGGGCCAAAAATAGAATACAAAATTTTAAGAAAATTGTAAAAGTATGTATGGGGAGTCACGTTGTGATGAATTTATTCAAAATAGAAATTCGGTACCTTTAATCTTCTTCTTCTTCACTACATGGGCTATAGCCCGTTCCGACTTCACAGAGTCTCTGACCATTTTTTTTTCTAGGGTTTTCCACGATCTCTCGTTCCCACTGACCTATATTCAAACGCTTGTTTAGGAATACGCGTGTCTACCATGCGTTCCACATGAGACTTCCAGTTCTGTCTGTATTACTTTATTCTATCCAGAACCGACAGTAACTTCAGGTCTTTCCTTATGTCGTCGTTTCGTAGATGATTTTTCAAAGTGCATCCCATAATTGCTCTTAAAAATTTCATTTCTTAGGCCTGTATTTTTGAAATATGTTTTTGCAGGCAATATACTCTATTCGTATATTAGAGTCGGCACAGCCACGACTTTATTGAACTTTTGCTGTGCCTCCCTCTGCGTTTTATTCTTCAGTGTCGTCTTGTTGTTTCACACGTATAATTAAATATTGCAACAGTACAACCATTAACGGTACTGTGCATTGCCAAAATAATTTAAATAAATAATAAAAATAAATAAATATGGATTAATAAACATGATTCAGATTGCAAGCTGTATCGTATCTAAATAGGGAACACACGATTCATGCATGGACACGCATTCCTGGCACACCTGTCACTAGCGTTGTGTACACGTGTATTTTGTTTGTGTGTGTGAAGCCTGTCCGTTCCTGAAATGTAACCAACCCTTTTCAAGTAGGATACTTTTTAAGTTTTATTTTAATTATAAGAAAAATATGTACGATATGGTAAAACAAAAGACACCAAAGTGTATAGAAATTAAAGGTGAACAAAGGGTTAAAAGACCGTGCCAATGTGACGAAAAGTGTAATTACTATACGTAAAAAGTGAATAGCTCTTTTTGTAATTACAATAAAGAAGTGTAATTTACGTATAGTAAACATATAAAAATTAGCGATCGATTGAGCATCGAGTGGTGTGAAACAGACTTCGTAATTCGCGAAGATAGGCGAAAATAGTGAATTGAACCAGAGTGGGGGAAAAGACGCTTCGACAAAATCTGACAAGTTGAAAATTGTTCAGACTTGAGGTTTTGCACGACCTGGCTATAAATACCAGTTCGCGCTAATAAAGTTTCTTCTTCTCGATTCAACCGTTGCCACAGGAGGCTATGTCAGTCGACGACGCTATTTTAAATCTATAGTAAAAGTCACAGGACAAACTGGAAGTCCAACCAGAGCAGCAGAGCACATACGAGGAGGTCTATGGACACACCTGCAGCATATGATGTGAGGCGAGACCACTATTAAACAGCTTATGCAGTGGAATCCGGGAAGAGGACCCGAGGACGGAGGACACCGAGGAGGAGGACTGAGGACCAAAGAAGGACATACGGATGATTAACCACGTCAAACGAGGTGATGAAAAACCATAGTAAAATACAGACATTTGAAAGACACTAATTAAAGTTAGAATGAAAGACATTCAAACAGTTAATTAAAATAACTAAATTGTACATAAGTATAAAGGCAGAGTGTAATTTTGAATAATATCGCTCTATAAAATTTAGTAAATGAGTAACGTAAATGATATAAGAGAAATATTTGATTTTAAATTAAAGTAATTAATAAAGTCTTTGTTGATAAAAGAGAATGCATATGCAGTAGAAAGTTTTAAAGCCAATTAATATTAAAGAAATTGAAATAAAAGTAAATTCATTATTGAAGTAAATTAATCAGCAATTGCAAAAGATGAACACACAATGAGTAAGCCGAGAGCAAAAATAATTAATTAGTTAAGAGTAGATAATAAGATTTTATGTATAACCTGTTGTATGTAATTTGTTAGCTATAAGTGTGTGCGAAAGAGTTGTACACACGATTTAATAATGAGTACTATTTCAATACGCTAAATGAAAGATTTTGTTTAATAAATAATGGAACAATTTTAACTTAAATAACGCATCATCTTCTTATTACGATTACGTTCATGAATTCAATATATCAATTTGTGTGTTGCTATGTTATATAATTTGGCGCTCCAAAAGCCTGGGGCTCCACAAATTTTATTACATTGAAATTTGTGTTGTTATAATATATTTAACTTTCTCTCGATATCGTTGTCCTTCCTATATGAGATATCACATCCCAAATAATTAAAATGTGATACCTGCTGCAAAACACTATTATCAATTAAAATATTTGATATTACAGGGGGTTTCTCTATGAAGGTCATTGTTTTTGTCTTAGAAGTTGAGATCTTAAAGTTGTATTTCTGGCAGGTTGTATGCAAGGTATAAATAGACATTTGTAACTCTTTTTCGCTCTTCTCTATAATTACTTGGTGGTATCTTTAATAATCTGTGAAAATTAAAATTTTCAATATCTTTTGCAAATTTTGGACCTCCTTAAAAATGTCTGTAAGCTACGTTCGCAAAAGAACTGTACATGTTGTTATCAGTTATGTGTATTAGTTAAATGTATTAGACATAAGACTGTAAATATCTATGGTAATATAAATCAACTTAAAAGAAAGAACTAAATTGTTTTTCATTTAGGCATTACGGTTATAAATCTTAATAAAATACGAATGAAGTGGTTCGGAAATTCAGTGTTTATTGTACGATTGTCTGGTTTTCAATTGCTATTTTACCAAAAGTATGTAGTAATAGTGGTTTTTTCAATATTTATTTAAATAAAAATTATCTAATGTTTAAATTTATCCCTGAATAAGTGTATTTCGTTCAAAATAGTAAGCTACTTCTGCAACTCCGGGAGCTCACTAATTTTTTAATTCTTTCTCTGCTATACTTGGAGTAATAAGTAAACACGATGAAACAGAATGATATGAGAAAAGACGTGTTCCATTGTTGATACTCTTCCAGGAATTTTAGATCAGTGGTACGGTTTTGATGATTTCATCTTTGGGCTGAACAAGAAAATACGTAGGGCTGTTTGGATCAAAGGCAGATGGTCGCTATTTTTCGTTACAGTTGACGCCTTTTAGATTTCTGCACCAAATCCCTCGTCACGTCCTAGTAACAAATTGAACCTGCATATTATTTTGTAAAGCTGAAGACATATCAAGGTGCGGAGGCTGTTGTTCTCAGGACTCTGGATTGGAGTGTTTGAATAATGTATATGACCGTGTAGCCCCCCCCCCCCAGATTTGTATACATTATGCCCAAATCTGTTTTATTATGGAGAAAGGTTGTGTGAACTATTGTATTGTCTAGGGACAATGTGGATTTACTACCGAAGGACACTTTTCGTAGCTTTCAGCCGGGGGTACGAACGGGACCGGACCCCCCAGGGGGTAGAAAAAGTTGATGAATTTTGTTAATCTCTAACTTTTAAGCTGTTTTATTATTTTTTCAGCTGTATAATACGGTAGTAACTCTTTTTTAAATATGCAAAGTAATTTATTTCACAGCATTTGCATATACGTTTGAAATATGCAATATAGGAAAATCAATGCGGTCATAAGTATCTTGCAAACAAGTTTCAATAACGCGTATTTCTGTTGTGTTATTACCGTTTAAGTTCACATGAGTGATTTCAGGATGTTATCATACGTTTTTCAGCCACTTTAAAGGCAGTAATATTATTTATTAGTCTTAAGTTGTGTTTTCTTTTCTGTAGGGCCGATTAAACCGGAAAAAACGACTAATTCTAGATACGCCACTGCTTTCGGTCGTTTTGTTTCTACGTGCTTCTGTCATGGCGGCTTGTACGATTTCCTATTTCAGTTTGAATCGATGCTTGTAAAGTACTATTAAGAACGTTAATCGGAAATGGTTATGGTACGCAGTTTACAGTAATTATTGTCGTTTCGGATTTGACAAGCTGTTATTTATTTTGTTATTTTAACATGTTAAATGAAAGACGCCGTCTTTCATACTACTCGAAGTAGGCCTACGTCAAGCTGGTGGAAGTGCGAGAAAGAGGGAAAGAGATGAAGAGGGGGAAAAGAGACACAGGAGACAGACATACGGGTATGATATACTACGTATGTGACAGACAGACAGAAACGAAGGCAGGGAAACAATAATACGGAAGGGAGACTTGCATCAATTCGCTGAACATTCTAGACCTGAATGTTAGTCAGTGGACGTTGCTTTTGTCCACATATTAATGGTTATCCTGCTACAAAGCTAATCGTGATTGATTACGAAATTGTGTGTGTGTGTGTGTGTGTGTGTGTGTGTGTGTGTGTGAACAGCATCAGCATCTTTATTCGACTATAACAGTTTCTCCACAATCAATTTTGTACAGGAGTATCATTCTCGTAATAATAATTGGCGATTGTTAAGAGACTGTTAGCTATCGTTTCAATACGGTAATTTGACTTTTGAATTAAATTGTTTCCCAATAAACGCAGTTTTGGCTGTTGAGTTTAACAAATGTCATGGGCGTATTTACGGGGACGGTCGGACAGGACCACCCCCCCAGAGGGTCGAAAATAGTTGACGAATTTGGTAATCTCTTAATTTTTAGAAGTTTAATTAAGAAAGTTGTGTTAGTGGTTATAATTACAAACGGAATTATCACAGTTGCACACCACTATAGAAAAATTATTCCGATTAGCGCTTTCAAGCTTCTCAGCTCATCGTCAGATCCATCTGAATTTCGATCTGATGATGAGCTGAGAAGCTTGAAAGCGCTAATCGGAATAATTTTTTTATAGTGGTGTGCAACAGTGATAATTCTGTTCTTAATTTTTAGGACGTTTTATTAATTTTTCGGTTAATGTAGTAATAACTTGTTTTTAAATATACAAACAGGTTTATTACGCAACATTAGCGGATACTTTTGAAGTATGAAATATAGGGAAACCAGTTCAATCAATACCAGTAAGTATCTTATAAAGAATGATTCGGTAATGCGTATTTTTATCGAGTTATCGCCTTTTACTTGTATGGGACAGATTTCAGAATGTTATCACACGTTTTTCAGCCACTTTAAAGATAGTAATATTGATTAGTATTAATTTGTTTTTTTTTTGTATGAAGCCGACCCGACCCCGGACCCATCGCATGGCCAAATTCTAGATACGCCACTGACAAGCGTATACCAATTTTTAAGAAACCAACACTTCTTTGTGAGTTTGTTTCAACACTTTTAAGTAGATCTGTAAGGTGACAGGCAGATCACGAGGTATCAACGGGCGACTACTAGAAGCTCCTCAGGATGGGTAACCGACCGATCTTCGCACACGTTACTCAATTAAAGTTCCACGTTCCACTCACCGCCTACGTGCATCCGCATACGTGTATATACAACAACGTTATGTCGTTAAAAACAATTTTTATCCGAACAACGTAATAAACACATAAAATTATTTTTTCGCGCAATAATACAGCGGCGTTGAATTTATTCGATATATAAAACAATCAAACATACTGTATGTGAACTCCATTCATTGTTCTGCTTTCTAATTAATTTCAGCAAAGCAAAAAAAAAAAACTCGTGCTTATACGTAATAAAGAGTTCTGCACGCGGAATAAAAATGCAATAAAATTCTAATGCCATTTCTAACGCTGTTACAATGGCGAGATAATTACTTTGTACGTGTGAGCGCGCCCGTGCTTACCGCCTACTTTTATTTACATATATTATTTCAGCGCACTAAAATACTGTTCACAAGTGCGACTACCCACTATTGCCTATTTAAACATCGTCATTCACTGGAACAAAAAGCAATAAAAATTTTCGCTAATGATAAAAGTTTCTGCCGGGCGTTGTGTGCGTAATAATTGTACTCTTATTTAGTTTTATATGGTTCTTAATGGTAATGGCTTCCCTTCGGACGGGCCAATTTCAGACGGTAGGTAGCGAACGATAAACGCTTAGATGTTTTTTGCTGTTGATCGTTATCCTGACCTTGCCCATCGGATAACTCATGGAAGCAGCACACACAGGGATCTGCTGTAGATCGTGGACTAACTCTGAGAGAAGAGCAATTTTGTTGTCGTTGTTTGTACTAAAAAATCTAAATAGTCTGATGGGAACTAAGTCCTGCTATACAGAACCTATCTGCTCACTCGGAGACAAGCCGCGGGGTTGTGTCATTCCACCCAAGACAAAAGTCACCCAAACATTGCAATCAGATATTCTTACAATGCTTTTGGGCTCCTCGTGGTACGCTTGTAATAAGACCGCTTAGGAAAACAAGCAGACCCCAGTATCCCAGGAGAACTACTTCAGCAAGCTCTACTAACATAACAATTAAACATTCAGCAGCCTAAACGGTCCACCTGAAAAACGAAGAAGACTGACGAAGCAGTGGCTTTCAGACCCAATCGAACAACCTTTATTTAAAACAAGTATTGTTAATTCAAGCTCACTGTATAGCTTTCATCTCCATATCGTACTTTATTTTTAACAAATTCACTTAATGCTCCTTGCCTGCAGACTGTAAATATCGAACAGAAATTGTACTATCACGCTCTCTTCGTCGAGCGTGGTCACTGCTGTTTGTGATATTGACGATGACGATGACAATTTTGATTAATATTATCTCTTCAGGATACTACTGTAAAACTGTACTAATACTGTACTGGGAAATTTCAGAAAAAATATTCTAAATTAACAACAGCTCGTTTAGCCGTGGGAAATGAAGCAGAAGAATGCAGAAATTAACAAAAAAAAGTATTAATGTATGGATGGAATACTTTTAAGTAGAGGTGATATTCTTGCAAGCAGGGGTAATACAAATCAAATCAAATCAAATAAAATAACCAACGAGAAAGAGAAAGGTGAGAAAACCAAAAGTAATTCTCGAAGGTTTTCAAGAAATGCTGTGATTGAGAATATTGAAGAAGTGATACGGTGTGACGATTTCATTAATAAAAATATGTTAATTAATTAAGTTGATAATATATAATCGGAGAAATTTTAAATTCTTAATAAAATCTCACATTGTAAACTAATTCTTATGGCAATCATTTAATAATAATAATATTTAATATAAGTCTAATAATAATAAAATTAAAAGGGAATGGAATTGTACAGAAAGGGTAAAGCTTATTAATTTATCCTGTATAAACAAGAACTGACCAGAAGTAACTTGTTTTCTGACCCCTAAATAAACTAAGTATTATTGTAAATTTGTTATTATTTAAATAATTAATTAAGACCATTGTTACGTACTTTGATAACTTCTGCAACTAAGAATATCACGATTTAATTATTTAATCAACCGTAGTCCTTTAATTAAAATTAGAAAAACGGAACTACTTTTATGTTGCCTAGTAATTGTCTTGAGATTACTACGCTCCCCTTAACTATTTTTTTTCTTTGACTTGTAATGGAGCGCTCACGCCGTAAGCAGCGTAAAGCGTTGTTTCGCTACGTATATATATAAAAATGTGAAAGGGTTGATACCATGACTATTTAAAATAAGTAATTTGTGTGGTGATGACATCTCTCTATATTATAAAATAACGGACTATGTAATTTATACAGTATTACAACCTAGAAGGTGATAGTCAACTAATCTATCATCATGTGAAGTGTATAACAGTGAAACAAACTTTCTATCTATGTATTCTAACTACAAGAATTACTATGAATGAGATGTACATCATATTTTGAAGCCCCTTTGTAAAGTAGTAATTTATATATTTAATCATATAGTAAACTATATTGTTTGAGAACTTTTAATAGAGAACTTAATCACCAAATGTAATAAAGAGATGTCATATAAGTACCAAGTAAAATGAGTGCATATATCAACAGTCTCCCCTTCCAAATATCCTGCTATATAAATTGTTTATTTGTTGTGATTATTTTCAGTGCTTCACAACGAAGGCAGCCGGTATAATTGGCACATCCAATTATTACTGGTTCCCTACGTTATAACTCAAGAGAAGAGGTTATAATTTGCGCCACTCTGCTTTACTGCTGTTTTTGCTATTCTGCTGCTATTTTGCGAATTTGCTAATTTTGCGTAAGAGAAAAGAAAGAAGTAATTGCGTCCCGATATCCCACGCACAAAAGCTGTTGATCTATACACTCATGTATTTCAATATGTGTCAGAGTTTGAAATAAGATAAAAATAATAATTAATATTATAGTAATATAGTATAAATAACTTTATTAGTAAATATAATATGTGTAACGTAATATTAGCATATAATCCCATGTAAACAAACCATGTCGGTACTTGTTAAAAGTCCCATTCATAAACGTGCCACATTCTCGACAATCTCGGACGGGTAGTTTCCTGCTGCCGTTTGTTTAAAATTGTCATTGTTTAGTTGAGTTGAAAATAAGTCACCCTCCTTGTGTGGTCTATTGTTATAAGAAGCGTGTCTGTTCATGTGTTAGTAACCGAAGGGGGAATCTTTTGTCGTACGCATATTCATGCATGTGTGAAATTTCTCTCTCTCTCTCAAAGTAAAACGATAAAGGTTGTCATAACATTTTATGTGTTTATTTGTAAAAAAAAAAAAGAAAAAAGAGTAAGAATACGATTGATTTATATTTTTATATTTGTGTGTAAAAAAAAAAGAGATAGCGTTGTATCGTAACTAATGCAAATGTTTAATAATAACTGTTAATAAATGTTTACCATGTACTAAAGTGTATAGGCGATAATTGTGTATAGGATAGTAGAGCAAATAATATTATGACTTAAAGTTCAAATGAATAAATGACTTAGTTAACCCTCCCTTGTTAGATAAAGTGTTAAACCCCAGGTCCAAAAACAGTAAACTTGTAAACTGAGCCAAATAAATTAATAATAATAAATAAAGTGTGCTAAATAATTATGGTAAGTCGATAGGAAATAATTCTAGGTAAGTTTTTTTAAACCCCCCAAAGTAATAGTAAGTGAGTAATAAAGGCTGAATAAATCTTAAGTTAAACTAAATTTGTGTAACGTGTAGCAGTAAATAAGAGAAAGGTAAATAATAATAAAAGTATAGTTGAATAGTCAACAACCAGTTGTGGCCAGTAAGAGAACAATAAAGCTTGTTAAGAAATTGTAGTAAGCAGCCACACACTCTCCCTATTATGATAAACCGTTGCCTCCCTAAACAATGAATACCACCGCGCGTGAAATACAATGAATTGTGTAAAGCCTCTCCCCTTCCGCAAAGTTGTCTAGTTATGGTTAAAGAGATAATAAGAATTACCATCGTGAGATTCCGCTTCTCTCAAGTAACTATAATCTAGAGTGGAGTATGGGATCTTCTTTAGATTATTTTAGAAGTAAGTCTATGGTATATAATCAAGATAGAATTATATACATGTAAAGTAACTAGTCACAACGGCGCCGGCTGAAAAGGATAATGATGAGGCAAAAAGGTGCCAAGAGTTCATTTATGAATGCTGAAAGCTAACGTGTAGAGTTAGAGTAAGCTGATGTCAGTCGGGCCACGATATTGTGAGTTACTGTAATTAGGGAAATTAGTATTATAAGTTAGTACTGTAAGAAGTGAGATAAAGGGAATTTCACGAAGGCGAACATTTAAATGAGAACTAGATCATTTAAAAAAGAATTAAAAAAAACAAACCGTGTACTACTAATAATAAATAATAATAAGAGAGAAATTACACACGGAAATCCCTAAACATACTCTCGGTATATTCAAAAAACATTACACCGGCGTCTGTGGCTTAAGCGGCGGAGTATGTGACGATTTCATTAATAAAAATATGTTAATTAATTAAGTTGATAATATATAATCGGAGAAATTTTAAATTCTTAATAAAATCTCACATTGTAAACTAATTCTTATGGCAATCATTTAATAATAATAATATTTAATATAAGTCTAATAATAATAAAATTAAAAGGGAATGGAATTGTACAGAAAGGGTAAAGCTTATTAATTTATCCTGTATAAACAAGAACTGACCAGAAGTAACTTGTTTTCTGACCCCTAAATAAACTAAGTATTATTGTAAATTTGTTATTATTTAAATAATTAATTAAGACCATTGTTACGTACTTTGATAACTTCTGCAACTAAGAATATCACGATTTAATTATTTAATCAACCGTAGTCCTTTAATTAAAATTAGAAAAACGGAACTACTTTTATGTTGCCTAGTAATTGTCTTGAGATTACTACGCTCCCCTTAACTATTTTTTTTCTTTGACTTGTAATGGAGCGCTCACGCCGTAAGCAGCGTAAAGCGTTGTTTCGCTACGTATATATATAAAAATGTGAAAGGGTTGATACCATGACTATTTAAAATAAGTAATTTGTGTGGTGATGACATCTCTCTATATTATAAAATAACGGACTATGTAATTTATACAGTATTACAACCTAGAAGGTGATAGTCAACTAATCTATCATCATGTGAAGTGTATAACAGTGAAACAAACTTTCTATCTATGTATTCTAACTACAAGAATTACTATGAATAACTACAGTCGCCGGAGATGAATGTACCACACCAGGAATGATTTCACATACTTCTAGAACTTCACCATCACAGTATGATAAGGTAACGACTGAACTTCAAGAAACATCAGGAGGACCGAAGAACTAATTCTGCAGCAACTTCAGGAAACACACAGGTGACATGGAGGCTTGTCTTCCATGGTTAAGAGTTACAAAATTATAAACCCAAAAAGACAATTTAAATTATCATATTAAAGACTTTAAAACTTATGTTTAAATGTAATAACATTAAAGACTTTAGAAACCTGACATTTTAGGTAACATGTAGTATAAAATCTAATAACGCTAGTTATAGCAAAAAGGTAAAGTTTAAACTAAAAGTTTTGTTGTTTTAGAAGATTAGTAAAAACCATTCTTCAAATGGTTAGAGTTTCAATATTGTACATGGCAAGGTGACCATAATTCATTTAATATATTTAATCCCGGATCCGTGGAATTAATCAATAAGATGTACATCATATTTTGAAGCCCCTTTGTAAAGTAGTAATTTATATATTTAATCATATAGTAAACTATATTGTTTGAGAACTTTTAATAGAGAACTTAATCACCAAATGTAATAAAGAGATGTCATATAAGTACCAAGTAAAATGAGTGCATATATCAACAGTCTCCCCTTCCAAATATCCTGCTATATAAATTGTTTATTTGTTGTGATTATTTTCAGTGCTTCACAACGAAGGCAGCCGGTATAATTGGCACATCCAATTATTACTGGTTCCCTACGTTATAACTCAAGAGAAGAGGTTATAACGGTCTTTAAGCCAATATTAACTGGCTGTTTGGGAATACCGGCTGGAGTTTTGAGAATTTCAAAACACATTAAGCGATAAGTGAAGTAAACCAAGAAGTGAGATAATTAAACTAGGTGAAGGAGAAAAAGGGAGACTGGCATGGACATCACAGCCCAGTACACTATGGGATGGATTCTTCCAGCGAATTCGCAACCAAAGGTGGACAAAAAGAATGTAAATGTGGATAAAGTAGTGTAGAAAAAAGGCAGGGTTTGTGTCACGTGGGGTACATATGAATCCATGTCTTAATGAGGGAGGTGTTACAAAGTTTGATTATTCTATCATACATTAAATTAATAAAGCTGTAATTTTTGTTTTGTTTTAACAACTTAAGCTACAGAAATCAATTACAGTCAATATGAGGCTTAAAATTTTTCATTCTACACCCAAATTCACAGTGCCATAACCTCCCACTTCTTCAAGCATTCTTCATTCGTACATCTTTGTATGTTTCTGCTAACGTAAATCTTTCACACGACAATTTTATGTGTTTTATTTCTATTTATAATGTTAACTTGTCACTAATTTCTTCTAGAGCCGTAATTGTGTGTTTTTTTATTCATTACATTGGGAAACGGTGCCAATAAGCATTCAGTATAACATTGTTTCAAATTTTGTAGCTGAAAGTATGATGCTATTGAACATAAATATTGCTCGCTTTAACTGGTATTCTGCTTTCTGTATCATTACCTTGTCATCTGCATAAAGTAAAGCATTCTCATGAATGTTTCGCTGAAGTGATATTCCCGAGACAACTTTAGCTGCCCATCGCCGAAATATGTCTTGGTTGAAGCACATATTGCGTATAAAGGTGGAAGGAAAGGGCCCAAAAAGAAAGGGTGGGTATTGATGACATCAGAAACGGAGGAATCTATATACAGATGAACAGATCAGAGAAAAATGCAGAGTATCCATTTGAAACCTATCATAAGACAGGTTCTATTGAAGACGAAAACAAATTATATTTTGTACATATACGACTATTCTGCTCGTCAAAAAGTCTAGGTGAACTGGATTAGTGTGTCAAATAGCGATTAGTGTGTTTGGTTTTTTCCATCCTCAAGGTATCCCTTTTATGTTATCGACATTGGCTCCAACACAAATGTCTACTACAGTACGTGTAAAGTAGGTGACCGTCTCTTTAATAAGCCGTGCGCATTAAAAGATTAGTCCGTTGTTAAAAATCGCACTGAACACATGAAATGATTTATAAAACAGAAACGACGGTGCACGCAACGAGTCGCTAACTATGGGAAAGTGCAATTAAGAACAAAAAATGATTTATAATATATATGTGTAGAGGATGCACTCAGGCAAGAACAATAGAGACGCGCATAAGACACGTAACCATTGTTATTGAAACGATCGTTTTTTCCGTTTAATTAACTAATAACATATCACAAGCGAGATGGAGTTGCGACCTTATATTGTTGTGAGAGATCCACAATAACCGGCCGAACTCTACTTTCCCAACGCCTCCCTTCACTGTTCACTGCTCACTGCACACTATTAACAATCTGCTTATTAATTTCTTCTTGGTGTAGGTTGGTGTACGACTACGTTTTAAGCTTATCACGGACTGGCGTTTCATTAAAGATTTGTAACATATTCTATTGCGATAGTTATTTTGCTCTGTTTCTTGTACACAAAAGTGTTCGTCATACCACACAAGGTCTTCAGGTTTTCTTCAGGGGCGTATCTGTAAAAAACTAGAATTTGGGCCACCCTAAAAGAATTTGGTTTTGGGGGGGTTTCCGGGGTCGGGTACATACAAAAGAAAAAACAATTTAAGACTAATCAACATTACTATCTTTAAAGTGGCTGAAAAACGTGTCATAATATAATGAAAATGGTCACATTCAAGTAAACGGTAATAACACAATAAAAATACGCATTTTTGTAACATTGTTAAAAGATACTTATTGACTGAATTGATTTTCCTATATCTCATGTTTCAACGTATACTCTAATGCTGTGTAATAAACCTGTTTGAATATTTAAAAAATAACTACTACAATATTAACGTACAGAGCTGAACAAATAAAATAAAATAGCCTTAAAATTAAGAGATTAACAAAATTCGTAAACTTCTTCTACCCTACAGGTGGGGGGGGGTCCAGTCCCCGTTTGTCCCTCCCGTAAAAACGCCCCTAGTTTCTTCACTTAAGCTTCCTCACTTGGAATGAGGAAGACAGATAGTAAGGATTTTCAGGATTTTATAAAATTATTTTCCGTGAAATTGGTCTGACAAACCGATCGTTCTCATCCGTTTCATAAGCTAACACAGATAACAGTTTGGTCAAATACTTTGGGGTTGTGGTTGGCGAATAAGATCTTAAAAGTTTATGTATTCTCTCAGAAGTTTATGAAAGCTTTTCATGGATAACGTCTTCGTTTTTCAGTCTCTAGACCTTTTCCCTGTTTTACCAAATATGCCGTTCCCCTCACACACACACACACACACACACACACACACACACACACACACACACACACACACACACACACACACACACACACACACACACACACACACACACACACACACACACACACACACACACACACACTTCCAAGTGTAGGTTAGGATTTTCGGCTCTCTGGGCCTGGGAGGTTGATCAATGACATTGGCTGTAGTAAAAATTCTACAGTCATTTCATAAAACTGTTTTTTTTTGTTTATTGAATAATCGTTGAAACTATTTACAACACCTAAACTATCCTTGAAACTATTGCCTTTTTACAATAACTAACGAACTGTATAGTTCACCAACACTACACGATCCATTAAATTCATAATCCATTAAATTCATGCCACAATCAGGGTCGGATTATGAGCGCGTGATACCATCAGACTGGTGCCCCCCCCCCGATTCAATTCTACCTTTTATCCATTATTTACACTGATAAATGGCATACACAATTTCGAAATTTATCATTTTTTATTAATCTTTTAAATTACAACAAATATTTAGCTAAATAATGATTACAATGAACATAGTAGTACTTAAGCTTGGAAAATACTAATCGATCCGTTTTTTCTTGATTTGACTTAACGAAGTCTTGTACAATTTCTTCTAAATTTGAATGATTCAAGTATCACGTTTTCAATACTCAACCTTCCTAACTAAGATAATCTCCCATAGTTGAAATCAACATATCTTTAACGAGTTTTAATACAAAAAATCATCTTTCAGATTCGCAGTTGGCTATTGGAATCGTCAAAAGCAGACGATAAGCAATGTATATATTCGGAAATACATCAGCCATTTTACAGTCAATAATGCAGTATAACCGGACAAACTGTATTATCATGGAAAGTATCACCTTCGTTCGATCGACTTGAAGAAAAACTCATTCTTGCAAATTTACTTGTGGCACAAAGTGCTTCAATCCTATTAGAAGATCGTTATTCAAATCGTTCGAGATAACTTCTATAAGAGCTTTCGCTTGACTTCCCGACTCGACACTGTCCAGGGTCAATAACTCCATAAAAAAAACCAAACAACTGTGTAATGTGATCACAAGCTTTGCTTCGCTTAGTCAATTCAGTTGGATGGTGCCCCCTCTGACAGCTGAGGCCCTGGTGCCCGTTGCTGCAGCGTTATGGATAATCCGCCACTGACCCCGATACAACGAATTATGCGCATTTTATTATTTATTTCAAGAATTCATTATTAGACTGAATACGCTAATTGAGTACATAACGCGTACGAGTTCATGAATTTTGTATAATTAATGTTTTTACCTTTAAGTTGAATTTCGTAGGCGCGTAAGAGTATCTGTAGGTGGTAGACGAGATCTGCATCTGATCTGTACTTAACCAGATAGTCGTGTTATCGTTTTCTGTTTGAAATTCCTCTATGCTTTCAGACCCATTTCTGGAGCCACCCCCAGCCACTTCTTGCATCACATTCATTCTGTAATATCGTAGTCGTGCTGTTGCTTATACTAGTCACGGACGTTTCCTTTCTGAAAGGCCTTTCCTCAATATGTTTTGTAAACCTTGCACCGTTGCTCGCTTTATCCTTCTACGAAATCCTTCGCATCCTCCTGCAGCACCATGTTTCAGAAGTCTCGAAACTTCCTTGCCTCTTTTCACAACGGTCCGGCTTTCCTTACTTTAACATCTTTAGGCCTGGTCATGTGCGGTGTATGGTATAGATATGACACTAACCGGTATGAATAAGAAAGCGGTGTAGATATCGAAATCGTAAAAATCGATTTCTAGTACTTAATTGATAAGAGTAATAACAGTAATCTGTTCAGATTCGTTGACGATATTATAAATCTCGGTGTTTTAAACGATTTTAATGTCGTTCGTTTATAAATTCAACTAAGAACCTTCAGAATAAAGTAACATACTGCGCTTCGTTTATATAATCCGAGATCTATCTTCTGACTGACGGCGCAAATAGATTACTTGTCATCGCACTTCGCTGTACAAAACGAGATAAGGTGTCCATCAGGTAAGGTGAAGATATAATTTTGTTTGTTATATAACTTGACCATCATCATCAACCATGATGATACAGTCTGTATATAATTCTTATGTGCAGTTACTCCTGCCTCACTGGTGTTTTGTGCCTCATGTTTTATCATCGTCATCATAGTCACTACCCTCCTCCTCACATTTCCCCACCCAATGTATCCACAAGAACAGACGCATGTTGGTTTCCTCTTATAAGAAGTTGTATTCAGTTTTTCTACCTCTTCAGGACTTTACCTAAACGGGTGTTATTTCCTTCCTTCTTTGGCAACCTTCTGTCAAATTTTATCAATACAAAGGCGCAATCTTGTCCCTCTTTTTCTCCCCCATAATCCACGTTTCACATCCGTGTAACAGAATTCTCCACATGTCCCATATCAGCGGACAATTCTCACAGAGGCCTATTTATGGGGCCCCCATAGGGTCAAGGGGGGCCAAAAAAGTTGATGAATTTTGTTAATCTATTAAGTTTTAGCCTGTTTTATTATTTTTACGCTAATGTAGTAATAACGTTTTTTTTTTCAAATATACAAACAAGTTTATTACACAACATTAGCGTATACCTATGTTTGAATTATAAAATATAGGAAAATCAATTCAGTCAATAAGTATCCCGTAAAGAATGTTTCAATAACTCGTATTTTTATTGTGTTACTACTGTTTACTATAATGAAGGTGATTCAAGGTGGTATCACACGTTTTTTAGCTACTTAAAAGATAATAATGTTGCTTAATCTTTACTTGGTTTTTCTTTTGTATGAAACCGACTCGATCCCGGACCCCCACGCCTAATTCAAGATACATGACTGACTTCTCATTTCTGAGTGGATACTGTTACAAAAATAGACTCTTCTTGTGGTTAAGTTTCTTTAGTCTTGATACATTTTACCTTTTTCTCAACTTCGTTACTTCAGCCATTTTTTAGCATATTCCACAAATATCTACTTTTAATCGTGTTGTACCTCCCTTTCTTTGCTGTTACGGTCATGTTCTCTTGTCATAGACATCGTCGTCATCATCATCATCATCATCATCATTATATTATTACTATTAATATAATCATCATAATAATAGATATTATTGTCGTAATTATTACTATTGTTATAATTTTGTTATTATAAGAGTAAGGTGATTGAAGTTATTTACCTAGTTATTTAAGAATCGGATGATTTGTCCAGAAGCCGCGAGCGCGATGAGAAATCGCAAGAGACTAGACAAACATCTAAGACGGCTAAATGACTCATGTGAGCAAGTACAATACCAGCTTTGTGAGTACTGTAACAGATAAAACGAATTAAATGCATCGGAAAGACGAAAACGGAACACGGTTGGTTAACAGTTAACTGAACTCTTAGCGTTCGGAGGGAATTTAAATTAGCTCTTGTTATCGAAAGCCGTGTTATCGGAGGTGAAAAGGAGAGCCCGAGTAACAGCGAAACGCATAATAATCAGGTTTCCGCACGGAAATCATCGGTCCTTACATTAACTAGATAAAGGCTTGAATAAAAACAACGCGCTGCGCCAACTCGCTACAAGAAAAATCATTCTTAGACCATGGAACGCGCCCGCGAACATATATTTTTCACGGTTCGAAAATTTTCACGAAGCTAGCGAAGCAGGTGGGAATTATTCAAATTATTCGGAGCTCTCGCATTAAATAAGGAAGTAGGCTGATGAGACTTAGATAGTGAGCAAGCAACCGTCGGCCGGGGAATTGTAAGGGGGGGGTGAGGAGGAAGGGAGACAAAACAGTCCGTCACAAAATCAGTGCCAAAGAGATAACAGTTATATTTTAGAGATTTGTTCGCCATATATGGAACAAAGCTGAAAATAAATTAGCTGACAGAAAACTCACACAGCCAGCGCACTGCATACGTCCAATTAAGTCTATCCTGTTTGCATAAGATTAAAATACAATTTGCCGGGTTTAAAGGTCAGAACTAACTGTACCCACTCCGTCTGAATTCATTACTAAAGTATTTCTAATTACCGTGTTTCAATATCTATACTGTAACACAACACAACACAACACGCGCACACAGGCGCGCGTACACACTCACACACACACACACAAAACACAATTAAACTCCCACAATTTATTCCTCGGTGCGTATGTAACGAAATGAATACACAATGATCAACGTGTCATCGCTGAGAAAAAACGGCCGTTCGCGAGGAAAGAGAGCGTGAATATGTCACACACGGTTGTCATTGCCATAAAAAACCTATTTGCTTTAAAATTTAATTCTGGACCGAGTAGACCAGTGGTTATGGCGTTTGGCTCTAGTCTAGAGTTTCGATTCCCGGGCGGGAAGTGAATGTAGCAGTCTCGTTGACCGTTTGCGTAGCTTATGAAAGCAACCATTATCAGTTGTAATTAATTTTTTAGCCTAACCCGTATAGTCGCGTTATTAACACGTTCGTGCATCACTTAAGCAAAGGCCTACACCAGTGGTTCTCAACGGGTACGCCGCAAGATTTGCTACTTGTGCCGCGAAACTTCCGAGACTTTTGATATTGCTGATAAAAGTAATCAATATAATTTTACACAAAGTTCATTTTGGAAAAGAAACAAGAGAAAAATATTGAAGAGTTTTTAAACACATTTTGCAAGGGTCTTATTGCCTTATGACTTACGATAAAATATTTGAGTTATTGATGAGAAAAAGATGAACTTTTCGTTTTTTCCACAAAAGTTCAATTCGTGGTGGAATTGAAGATGAACACTTTCGCATTTGCTTTTCATCCAAGAGAAGTATCCCTTAATATCTATTATTATCTAAGAGAAGTCGTGTTTCTTATTTTTAATTAAATCCTTAAATTCGTAGTGACCGTCAATCAATGATTTTTTCAGTGAAGGGTTTGTGAGGATCGGTCGAAAATATAACTTATTTTGTCGACGTTTCGACAATGTTTATTGTCATAATCAGGACCTGTGTATGAATACAAAAGAAATGTCAAACACAACAGAACAATTATTTGGGTTGCTGAACCCTATTGTGGAAACGCCGAGCCCACGTGGACATGAAATCTTTCTGTAATTTCACTAACGGAAAAATCTGACACTACCAGATTTCTAAGAAAACGTTGTCATATCAATGCGCTACGTATGTAAGCGTTCAGAGCGAACTAGCTAAGCCCGTGATAATATCATAAGGTAACAAGAACACAGCGCTGAAGCGTAGTGCTGGTCACAAAACCTTCCCTTCTTGTCGAACGGCTTCTTGAGGCATTCTCAAACCACTACCTGCTTCTCTCAAACCACTACGGTGATGTGAAAAAGAAGCCATTATATATACTAGGAATACTCTTTATCGACCGTGTTAATTATGCTTTGTAGTTGATACCGAGTTTCGGTCGTAAAGAAAACTCAGTTTATGCAACCTTTCAAGATTTATTTAACCCCATAATCATACATATGTGTTGTGAGTCACAGATACACGCATTATATTATAACACTATACACTAAACTAACGTATAATACACATAGACATATTGGTTACATTTAAATACGCTTTGTACAATGCATAGTGACAGTGTGTGAATCTATTACGTGACTCGTCACACACACACACACACACACACACACACACACACACACACACACACACACACACACACACACACACACACACACACACACACACACACACACACACACACACACACACACACACACACACACACACACACACACACACACACACACACACACACACGCACGCACGCACGCACGCACGCACGCACGTATATATTGAAATTATATATTGAAAATATAAAAATATAAATTATATAGGCCTATGTGAAATTGAAATAATGTATATGTGGAAAATTATTGAAAAATAAAGATTAACATAAACGATTTAATGCGATAAGAATGTATTTTATCTTACACTTCTGGCTTAACAAGTCTTAAGTGTGTGTGAACTTGTTTTATCTTGTAAAGACATTTCTGTGATACCGAAGACGTATTTCGTTGATAAGAAACCAATTCATCATAACAATTATAAAAGTACATTTGAACGTCAATTTTTGCTATCTTTATTTATGAGGCTATTTGCGCAGCTTATTCGCTCATGAAAATTACGCGCGCGCGCGCACACACACACACACACAACGATCACATGGTTGGCCGTAGAGGTAGAATTTAATGTCCGAAACAAGTCTGACGTTTTTATCGGAATATTTCAGTCGAACATCTTGCCGTTAATAACTAACGAGGCTTTGGTATCTTGCACACTCCTTTTTTGTCGAAGTAATACACTGCCACCAACGATACTGCGACATGAAAAATAATTTGCTTCAGAAGACTGAACAGGCACTAGCCACTGAAGCCATTTCACCGATCACTATGTTATGGAAGTATATATTTCCTGGATGATCCTCGACTCCTTCAGCATACCGCTCCATGTGTCATTGCTAGTATGTCGTAAATTAGCAAATAAGTAAATAAAAGAATTTGTCTTATTGAGTAAATATACCTTTAATGTATGTTAAAATAGAATGTTATTAACGAACCAGTGCAAGAAAAGGAAGTACTTATACCATGCGTCTCTCTCCCCCTCTTTCCCCTCACACGGTCACACTCCCCCCTCTCAATCCACACAGATATAGAACATGTATAAGGTATCGACTAAGGTCAAAACACGTTACAGAAAAAAGCTAAGTCATGTTTAAACGATCCAAAATGATTTTAAGAATAAAGCATGTAAATGTAATTAATAAAGGTATTTTTGTAGAACGTGGTGATAATATGAAAACGTGGGTATTTTAACCGAAGTGCAATGTATGATGCGTGCGGTTCGCGATTATATACAAGTTACTGAGCAAACATTAATATCTCCTTTACTGATTAACGGTTTCAGATGAGTCTGTCTCCAGTAAATCTGCTAAAATATTGTGTGAAATAACTATATTTTGTGTAACGCTGTGACAAATATGATTTTTTCAGGACAAAGAAGTTCTATGCGTAACGAGTACGTGACGCCATATTCATTTAAGTCTATAAGTTAGAAATCTGCGTAAGTTATTAGTTTATTTTATTAAAGAGCCTAAGTTTGCTAAATTCAACCGATAAGAACGCCCGACCTACCGAAAAACCTTGGTATGTTTCAAAACGTTTACAGTACACAGCTTCATCGTACGAGATGGTCGTGTGCTAACTTCGTGGATTGATCGTATACAAAGACGAAAGTAGGTACAGCTTTATGTGTACGTTCGTTTGAATGTCTGAAGCACAGGCTCTATACCAAATTGGTTAAAACACTACCTAAGTAGTAAGAGCTGTCTATGAAGTAGTGGCGTATCTAGAATTTGGCCTTGGGGAGGGTCCGGTTGTGTTCGCTTCATACAAAAGAAAAAGTAATGAAGACTAATCAATATTATAGTTTTCCAAGTAGCTGAAAAACTTGTGATAACATGCTGAAACCAGTCTCATTAAAGTAAACGTTAATAATACAATACATAAAACGTGTCATTGAAACATTGTTTACAAGACATTTATTGACATTTTACATTTAAAAAAATGGTAACCAGAGTTTTAATACAAAAAAATGAAAACCAAAAAAATATTATACTTGAAAAAAAGATACACTGTTGGAAATGTTTCAGAGTTTAAATGTCCCTTAGTATTGATTTGGTGGCCATTTCATTAAGAACTTCTTCCGGGGTCAATGAATTGATTTTCCTATATTTCAAACATATAGTCTTACGTAAATGCTGTATAATAAACCTGTTTGTATATTTAAAAATAGAGTTACTATTCTATTAGTGTAGACAGCTCAAAATATAATAAAACATCCCAGAATTTAGAGATTAACAAAATTCCTCATCAACGTTTTCGACCCTCGGGGGGGGGGCAGTCCCGTTCGTCCCTCCTCACCAAAGGACCTGCTATGAAGGAATGTACAGCAGATGAAATTAGGACACTTACTTTGGGTCAGTGTTAAGATTTTCATAGAGAAATATTTACGATGTGGGCTGCGCGACGGGGGCAGATTGTCCCTGGAAAATAGATGCGATTATTCACTCCCGTCTTTTTCTTATTTCAGGAGGCGTCGATTCTAGTAAATTCTTTGGGCGTCTATCGTTGCCCAAATGGCCCACATACCCGGACCATCTTAAATTTTTGCATCGATTGTGTCATTTTGTACTGGTACATATAATAATTTTTCCTCTTACTTTTCATTATTAATCATAATTTACAATATAAGCCTTCATCACCTTCTTCGGTATCCAATTTGCATCTCTGGTAACCTTTTCCTCATATATTCTGTTGTTTCTCACACTTTTCCCCATATGATACAATACTTTCCACTATTTTCTTATATATTTTGATTTTTGTTTCGGGCCTTAGTTGATTGCTCCGTAGAGTGGAATGTGAATGTCTCGTCACTTGTTTTCCTTGTCCTATACAATATTATTGTATGAATAATGAAATTGGTAACAGTAAACAAAAACAGTAAAGTAAACAGGAACACTGCTGAGAGAGAGAGAGAGAGAGAGAGAGAGAGAGAGAGAGAGAGAGAGAGAGAGAGAGAGAGAGAGAGAGAGAGAGGGCGACACGGATTTTGCGGTCAAATTAAGGAACGTAATAAGTTCTCTAAAGTTATTTAAAAACCAAGACAAGTGTTTTGAAGAATTAAGCTTTGTTTTTTTTCTCAAGAAATAGGAGGCTTAAGGAATTATTTAAACGGTTTATCTGAACAAATGGGCAATTACAAATAGTATTTATTAGGGATTTTATATATTTTTTCTTATAATTATTTATAGATAAACACGTTTATAGAACAATAATAATAATAATATGAATTACACTGTAATTATGTTAAATAAGTCCTCTCAGCTTTCATAATTGTAACTAGCAGCATGCGTTTATTTCTAACCCTTTTAGCGTACCCCATACAAAACATTATCTTTGTTTATTTGATAACACACTAACATTTTTAACTCAAAAATATTTTCATTGATAATATTACGAGTACTTCAGTATTTCAAAGTAACGTCGGCAAGAGATATTTGTAGGTATCAAAAATTATCAGCTGAAAATATTTACAAAAATTATATCCTTATATTACTAAGTATTCGTTTATTTAAAAAGAAATGTGTATGTGTTATTACAATATTTTTATTATATTAAATTTTATTATTTAATCAAATTAAATTTACCATTTTGAAATTAATTTACATGGTAAACTGTAGGATGTTTAACATTTTAATATAATTGCAATTTATAATAATAATAATCCCTAATAATAATAATAAAGTACAATATAAATTAATTTACAAGAAAACGAAAACATGTCCAATATTTAAATACAATTTTAACGAATAATAATAATAATTAAGTACAATATAAATTCTATATAATTGTCCGTACATGGTTCAATCCACATTTATATTATTGCCATTACAAATGTCAGACGACTTAAACAATGAACACGTTTTTATACAAACAAACCAAGAATTTCTTTCAACTTCAGTTTTCTATTTCTCATGATAGTTTGTAACTAGCGAAACGCATATAGTTTTGTTTCAGAAAAGTAAAATATATCTTTCCCTCTTATTAAATGCATGTAACATTTATTTAAATGAACATTAACTATAGTAACGTCTCCAATTTTTGTTTACCTCCTGTGCAGCTTACATTGTCAATGTGAGGTTTACCCAGCTCTGTTCGTCATATTACAGATTGATTCGCTCTGAAGCGTGAAAAACGCACCTTCATTTTATGGTGCTGGACAGGATTTGAACCCTGAACTCTAGGTTAGTAGTCAACGGTTACATCCACTAAGCCACCAATAGAAATAAAAATCCTTTTTAAAATTAAAATTTACTATCAGGATTTTTAAAGTTGCTGTGTGACTGGTTTGGCTGTCGTTGTAACGTTAATCCATTAAATTACCATATTTTATTGGCACAGTGGCATACACACAGTGACATAAGATACGTGATGTGTACTGATGAGTACAGTACTGCAGTGGTGGATATTCGAGGGAACATAGATAATCTTAGATGAACCAGAAATGTTCTCTATAAAAGTAACAGAAATCAATACATACAAGAAGTAACTCTGCCCTACTGAATAATTTTGGAATCGAGAAAATAATTTTGGTCCTATCTTGTTTGAGACGAAAATTCAGATTTTTTCCAGCAGATCCTCCTGCCCTTGGAAAGGACAGCAGAGCTGGCGACGATTTGTCAAAAGATGGGGGGAGGTGTCGATTTCTTGTCCATAGGTCATCAGAAGAATACATTCTTCTGATGCACTGAATAGTGTTGTTCTATACAATGGCAGTTATACAAAATTCAATTCATCAAATGTTACATTCATTAAAAAAATTAATATCTATTCTGATTATAGTCTTGTAATTTACTAACCACTATATAAATCTTATAATCAAACCATCATCAGGTTTAGACCCGAATAATTCAGTGTGAAATATTTACGCATATTTTTCTGTTGCTGTTGACCTAGTTATGGTTTAAATACTGCAAGCATTAGTCAGATAATAACGGTTACATAGTTATCAGTAAATTAGAAGACTATGATATGCAATGTATATTGTATCTTGCTAAGTGAGAAAATTAACGTTAATGTAAGTGAAAATATGCGAAATGAATAACAATGTATTTCATAAAATATAAACAGGACGTTTCTATGCTGAACAACAGCAATTATCTGTGTTTTTAAAATTAATGTTGATGTAGTAAACTTAGTTATAAGATCATATAAGGTGATAAAATGGAACCATATAATCAGATTTTAGTGATAAACCAGGAGTCGTGTGGTAGATTCTTTTGATGAAGAAAACTTTACAGAATTTGTTTACGGATACTTTGTAGGAAATACTGTAGTTGGACGTTTTTTACGGGTTTTCACGTTGCTGATTTCTCATTAACTACCAACAGGCAAAGTAGGTTTTATTTTCATTTTGAACAGAAAAAATGCATAAAATTTAAATCAGGAAATGTGATTAAATATTCAAACGTTAAGGTCGATCAGATTAAGGTCGATCAGAATGTATAATTTTTGTAGATACACCTCGTCACACACACACACACACACACACACACACACACACACACACACACACACACACACACACACACACACACACACACACACACACACACACACACACACACACACACACACACACACACACACACACACACACACACACACACACACACACACACACACACACAAAGGCTTTGTACACTTAATAATAGCCTAATATTATTAATTATAAATAAAATATTTCTTAAGAGAATACATTTTTTGAATATTACACTGTTTTGATAGTATAAACTAGCATCAGCAGAAATTACAAATAAATAAATTTTAAAAATCAATTAATTAAATTTGTAATAAATTGTATTAAAATTATATATTATAATAAATATTATTAAATTTATTAATTTGTAATTTCTATGATGATAGTTTATAAGCCTACTTTCGAAACAGTGTAATATTAAAAAATACAAAAAATATATTCTTGTAGGAAAAGTTTTATGTATTATTAATAATAATAAAAAATATATACAAGTATAATGTGAGGAAATATAAATGTAATTAATAATAATAATAATAATAATATCTTAACTCTCCTTATCAAAGTTTACAGTACTAATTAGCCTACATTGACAAATTTGTGAATTATAATGCGATTATCGTAAGTATTTGAGACGGATTTGACACTACTGATAATTACGAGTAGTTATTAATTATCGTAAAATATTGCATTGAGACATATGGGTTGAGAATATCTGCACCAATAGAATATCTGCCAATATGTTTATACGTAAACATATTGTAAGAACAGGGACAGCAGTAGTAGGAAATTATTTACATTCAGGTAATACGTTTTTGTCTGCAGTTCATAAACGCCGGGTTACAAATCCATGGTTTTCTCAAACACGCTGTCGCAGTAATTCCATTTCCCCAACTAATACGTAACAATTTTTGATATTTGAATAATAACAATGGGTTTATTAGTACGTAAACATATTGTAAGAACAGGGACATGAGTAGTAGGAAATTATTTACATTCAGATAATACGTTTATAAACGGCGGATCACAAATCCGTGGTTATCTCAGACACGCTGTCCCAGTATTACCATTTTCCCAACGAATACGTTAAAAATTGTCTTATATTTGAATGATAACGATAGGTTTAATCTTTGTTTAGGTATTAACCACGCTAATAGCTCCAAAAGAAGTACCGCGTACAACTACAGACTAAAATAAAGTTTCGTTTTCTTTATAATAAGGACAGTAACAGCGCAAGCACAGAAGTTTTTGCGATTGATTTTGTGGAAGTAATTATACCAGACGGAGTGATAGTCCCAAAAGTAAACTTCTGAATATATTGAACAACTCCTGAGAGTAGGTATCGGCACAGATTTTACTTGAGCGTGTAAAAGTTTTCAGTTTCTATTAATATCATGAATTTATTAAAATTCTTCATTAGCATTTGCAGGCGTGGGGACCGACTAAATTAAGGCACTTCGTGATTGTTTTTCTTTAAGAGATTGAAACAGATCATTCGCTTAGTTTTTCAGACAATTAAACACATCTCCCTTTTGTACGCAGCGGAAGTTCTTTTTTTATACTTAAACAAACTTGAAGCTTTCTCAATCTATTCTCTTTTCCCTTTATAAAGTAAATTATTCCAGTCGGTAATTGAGTTAAATCTTGACTTCATGACGCCGAACTTTCTTTTCAATTCAAATCACGCCCAGTTCTGCGGCAACACCTTTATCTAAGCTTCTGGAAGCAATCGTAGTGATCTTCCGAGGTGTTAAGGTGATTGATAATAAGCTTGTCAAACGTACCGTAACAAAGAAGGGGAGTCGCGATTTTTTTTACATCCCTTAATTCCTTTACGTTAAAGGGTGGCGGCGGTGGTATTTTTTATATTGGAAGTAAGGAACAAAAGGGGATCACCACCGACGCCGTGGTCTGAATATTCAAATCGCGAAAGGGGATCGTTTTCCACAAATAGAACATTCAAATTAGCTCTTTTTTTTATGTCTCGTTTGACCACGCCGATTACCGATTTTAAAGTCTCGTTCTCTCTATCTCTTTAGCAATGACTTAATTTTTGAAACTGTGACTTGCCTTTCAATACCACTTCTAGTGGCGTCTCATGATTATTGACAACGGAAACGTATATGTAGGGCTACTGGCCTACGCTAGGCGTATATTTTACATTGAACGCGCGCGCGCACCTCTCTCTCTCACTCCCCCTCTTCATGTGTGTGTGTGTGGGGGGGGGTTGTAGAATGTGTATATTGATCTATCGACACAACGTATCTACCGAATTCTTTTTTTTTAATATAAGGTTTTGTCCAACGTTGCTACATTAAGAGCTGTATCGTCGTAAGTAATTTCGACTATTACTTCGGATTTCGGTGTAGCTGCCATTGTCCCAAATCTCAGTCGAGCACTTATCATATTCTTTTTTTATCATTATTACGATTACGGGTATTGCTATAATTTCTATTTTATATTCACTATTGTTGTCTTTCCTATCATGTATTTTTCCTTCTTGTTCTCTTGCTTCTTCTGCTTTTTCTTCTTCTTCCTCTTTCTCCTCCGTCTGTTTTCCCCGTATAGGAACCGCTTTGTAAATCTCGTCTACTAAGCCGGGGCGTCGCCCTTTGGAGCTCACTATAATACTTTTATTGAGAGCTACTTTCTCACATTTGTTCAATCGACCATACCACCGTCAATCCAGTCCTTAATACCTTGTGATTGACTACGAGAGTCTCTGACCATTTTTTCCACGGTCTTCCACGATCTCTCGCCCCCACTAGCTTACATTCAGACGCTTGCTTAGGAATACACGTATCTACCATGCGTTCCACATGGGACTTCCAATTCTGCCTGTATTCCTTTATTCTCTCCAGAACCGACTGTAACTTCGGGCCTTTCCTTATGTTGTCGTTTCGTAGATGATCTATTAATATACGGATTATATAATAAACAAATCAATACTTTCCACGGCAGAACAATTTTATTGACAGTGTAATATATTTTCAGTCACTTAACTACCACGAACATTGTAAACTGCTGAAGTAAGTATTATGTTGTCAGGGGAATGTACAGAAAAATCTTAACTTGTTTGTTAAATATATTACCGTAAGCGAATGTCAGTAAGTTCATTTAATATTATATCTACATATCAAGTTGAAAAATCAGGGGCGTATGGGGGTTGGGACGAACGGGTCCGGACCCCCTCCCAGAAGGTAGAATAAGTTGACAAAAAATTTGGTTAATCTCTTAATTTTTACGTTTTATCAGCTAATTTAAATTACTTTTCCAGCTGTGTACGCTAATATAGTAGTAACTCTTTACACAGAATTCGCGTATAGGCCTATATTTGAAATATGAAATATAGGAAAATCAATTCAGTGACCCCGGAAGATGTTGTTAATGAAATACCCCCAAAAATCATGGCGAATCAAATTCTAAAACATTTTCAAACGTTCTATATTTTTGTGTATGAAACTTTCTCGGTTTACCTTTTTATTTATTAAAACTGTAGTTATCGTTTTTAATTGTAAAATGTCGATAAGTATCTTGTAAACAATATTTCAGTAGCAGGTATTTTTATTTATCGTCCAATGTTCGCTTAGTCGAACAAATTACAAATCTGCAATAGATTTATAAAAAACGTATTTTTATTGTGTTATTACCGCTTACTTTAATGATATTGGTTTCAGGATGTTTTCACACGTTTTTGAGCCATTTTGGAGATTATAATATTGATTATTCTTAACATGTTTTCTCTTTGTATGAAGCCGACGACAAGACCGGACCCCCCCCCCCAGGCCAAATTCTAGATACCCCACTGCCAGAAGTTGACAGTTTATAGTTTCCTGGAATATTGAACATTATATTTGGAACAGTTTTAGGTTCTTTTAATGTAAAATATTGTCCGGAAAGTTTTTGCCAGTACCATTTGTGATTGCTAGAATTATTCATGAAAAGTTTTCAGCAATACCTATGAAACAATGGAATCAATTTTGTTCCGCGTTATTTCGACTCTGGCCTGGCGCCTGTAAACATAGCCGGTGATGTCACACGATGTTGGCAGTTTGGCAGAAAACCTTTGTATGTAGAAACTCGTGAAGCATTAAGTTATATAGTAGAGCAGCCGTTCTAAACCTGGTGCTCGCGAGCACTGTAGTGCTCGCGTAACTAAAAATGGTGCTCATCATGGATGTATAAAAAAGTGCTCGCGAGCAACAGTGACCCCTAATTTTCAATTATGAACTATATAGCACGGCCGTACAGCTGTTGTCCACCAACAACTGAGTATAGCAGAATACTGTTTGGAAACCTTTGTTACTTCTAAGAGCACTACTTGCAATGGTTTCCGGTATTGTCCGTAGTTTACAAGCCGATACCGACTCTATTGTTTGCAGCTTTAAAAGGCAGAGAAAGCCTAAGAGGGGTTTATTACTGTAGGCGCCAGGTTGTCTCATCTTGTAAATGGGCTGTTAAACACGTACTAGTACCCTCAAAAGAAGCGGTTATTCAAAATATTTTAATTTTATTGCCTCCGAAATCCCTAAACTTGGCAGCTTTAAGTACGTTATCACAGAAATAGTCACGTAGCATTTTACACTTAGCTCAACCAATCAATTTTTATATTTTAAATAGAAATTTCGAAATTTGCCAATGAGACTTTAAGAGCAGCCACTACCATAGAGGTATATAGATAGAGGTGGTGAACTGGCTGAGAAACCGTCCGGATGGAAAAGAGAGATGGAATCACGTAGGGGTCATTTCTGTCCTTGTCTGCCTCTAACGCTGAACTGACGCTGAATCAGCTGATCCGAGCGAGTTCCACTCTCGCGCATGCGTCAGTAGACAAGGATAGAAATGACCTCTATGAATGTTTTTGCGTGGACATTTCCACTTACACGAGCGCCTATACTTTGCACCCTCTATCTATATACCTCTATGGCCACTACTCTCTTCCCATCCCGTTTGAGGGCACGGAAAGCAGAAATTAGATGTGTTGTTGATTTATCAGTTTTATTTAGACTGTGACTGGAGTGACATAGTGTAGCGGTGTACACCAGTTTTGTGACGTATTTTGGTTGTAGTATTGCTGTTCTGTTATTTGTGAAATACGCGTAATTATTGTCAGTTTGCAATTTTCCTTTCGCCTCGAAGTGTGTTGTGAACGTTCTTAAAAAAGAGACATGGATAAATTTGTAATACGAAAACGTAGTGAAGAATCGATACCTAAGTTTCCTTCTTCATCAACCCAAGATTCCAATAAAAGTAGCGAAGCAAAAAGAAAGAAACTGTATTCTTTTCAAGGTAACTGGGAGACAGATTTTTTGGTGGTCACTAATGACGAGAATACCGGAGTTATTTGCGTTTTGTGTCATGCAGCTTTATCGGGTTTCAGAAAAGCAAATTGTCAAAGACATTATGAAACTCATCATAGTGCGTTTTCTGATTAATATCCCACGGGATCAGATCCAAGGATACATAAAATCAAAGAGTTAAAATCACAACTCCAACGTCAACAGAAGTCTTTTTCATTTAATGTTAATAGTTCTGTTAACAAACTTTCAACCGAAGTGTCTGTGTCTGTGACTCATAAACTTGTTCAGCATGGGATGCCATTTACAAGTGGAGAAATTGTGAAGGAGTGCATAGTTTCCGCAGTGACAACTCTCGCTGAAAGTATACCTGAGAAATACAGAAGTGTTTTGATTAATGCGGCAAAAAAATGTGCCACTTAGTAATGACACTATTGCCAGGCGCGTTGACCTCATCGCGGCTCAAATTAAACAAAAATCACTCCAGAAACTTTCTGAATGTAGTTATTTTTCTCTTGCTGTTGACGAATCAACAGACATTGCTTCTGTAGCACAATTGGCGTGCTTTGTACATTGTATAGATAATGTGGGAATTGTAGAAGATTTCTTTTTAACAATTTTACCGCTCCCGGGTACAACTACGGGGCAAGACATTTACAACGCTGTCGCGAATTTCCTAAAACCTAATGGCATTGACTTATCAAAGCTCGTGTGTGTGGTTACTGATGGCGCACCTTCCATGGTAGGTAAAATAAAGGATTTATCGCTCTTCTGAAAAATGATGAACATTTTCCTCCCTTTGTTCACTATCATTGTTTAATTCACGTTGAAAACTTAGCCAGTCATCTTATATCTGTTCCTGAAATTTCAGAACAGTTAAAACTGATAGTTAAGTTGATCAACTTTTTGGTTTCTAAACCCCTGAATAAACCCTTACTAAAAGTCTTCTTGCATGATTTATCAGCGCCACATTCAGAACTAATCCTACATGCGGATGCTCGTTGGCTAAGTCGCGGGGAAGCAATTACAAGGGTCTGGAAAGTTTTCGAAGAAATCAAAGCATTTATTTCTTCCAACGATTATGTCACTAATTTTCCAGAAATATTCGGGGATGATTTCAAGATTAATCTTGCTTTCATGGTAGACCTATTTCAATATCTCACCGAGCTGAACAAACGTCTTCAGGGTCAGAAAAACACAATTTGTGAACTGAAAGAAATTATATTTTCCTTTCGATCAAAGTTACAAAGATTCCTCGGGACGGCAAGTAAAAATGACTTGGTTCATTTTCCTGAAGTGGCACATACAGTCTCGAGTCTTGGTCGTCCCCACTCGGAGTGTCCTAAAATTGTCGTTCTGGCAATTCAAGATCTGTTGAAAGAGTGTGCTACACGTTTTCATGTACTCGAAGAAAGTGAGCCGTTGTTTAATATGGTGCTCAATCCGTTTCAATTCAATGTGGACTCTCTCAGAAAAATTCAGATTATTCAACAGCACAATCTTGCTCGCGCGGAACTTGAATTATTAGAGCTCCAGTCCTCTCAAGCCTTAAAATATCTTTTCGAAAAGGAAAGGATCACAGATTTCTGGGGTGCAAATGATACAATGAAATTTCCGACATTGCGAAATGCTTCTCTCAAATGCTTGGGGATGTTTGGGACAACCTAACTGTGTGAAAAATGTTTTTCATTAATGAAATACATCAAGAACAAAGCACGATCAAGATTAAATGACTCACATTTGGAGGACTGTTTACGTGTGGCTGCAAGCGACTTCTCCTTAGATATTAGTGAAATTCTGAGTAACATTCAGGCCCAAGGATCTCATTAGCCTGGTGAGTGTATTTATTATTATTATTATTATTATTATTAAATTTTCATGGTGCTCTCCCACTTGTCCCGGATTATGAAAGGTGCTCTCAATCACAAAAAGGTTGAGAATCCCTGTAGTAGAGCGTCATTTCACCGAATTATTTGGGACCGAGGGTAGTTCGGATATTCGAACACACACACGCGCGCGCGCACGCACACACAAATTGTAAAATAATGTGCAATCACAGCAATAGACTCGATACATTGTTAAACATACTTATATCATATATTATTAAAAAATAAGTTTTCATCATAGCTGGATTGCATCATCATCATCGTCGTCGTCGTCGTCGTCACCTTCTTCTTCTTCTTCTTCTTCTTCTTCTTCTTCTTCTTCTTATTCCTTTATCAGACTTGCTTGTTATAGTGTGCTTCCTTCGTGTGGTTCTCCCATGTTTTTACTGCCCAGGCTTTATATCGTCTTGCCTAAATCGTTTTAGCTTTTCTGTCTTCATTCTTTCCAAATGGCCATTTTTTTTTTTTTAATTTTAATCAGTTCTACCAATGGTTCTACATGTTAGTACCCATTTTTTCATCGCATTATTTCTGCTCGTACTAATCGTATTGTTATTATCAAGTTAATTTGACTACTAATCGAATCCTACTACGGCCGTCTTCTTCAAATGATCCTACAAACCTCACCGAGGGTTGGCATTCGTCTCCAGAAGTTCCTGTCTATTGCTTCCACCTGTTAAGTTCTCATTTCAAACAGTTCTTGTGCGCCATTCATCGTGTGTATCCGTTCCGTTCGTGGCTTCTCCTCCTACCACGACGGTACCAGTTTAACTTTTTGGGCTTATTTTGTAATTAATCATCGTCTGTCTAACGATACGGCTATGTAAATATATACCTTTTCATAATTTATACGATTTCACACCGCTTCTCTGCGATATGCATTAAATTCGTCGAATCCACTTCTATAGAATCGCTGAACCGATTCTTCGATCCATAGCAGCAGTTTAAACGATTCAGTGCATCCCTTACTTTTTCAGTTCTGCGCGCGCCAAGACAGAAACCGAATTACAGCGCAATATTTTCGTATTCGCGAGCAAAAAAGAAATTTCGCCTAGAAACACCTTGGTCTCGTTGGTCGCGTTATTTTATGATTACTTTTTCCCGCTTTAAACGGCTTAAAAGTAGCTGGGCCGACATCGTAGAGAGAGTAAAATTTTAACTCGTCCTTGTTTTAGGGAGTGCGCGCCGGCACAGCGGAGAGGGAGAATAATTGAAAGATCAGTGAAGCATTTTAGAGAAAAAGGAACGGAATAGGCCTTAAAATACAGTCGAAAATTACGTTAGGAAATAATTACAACTGGTGGCAGGAGACGTTATGTAAGGTCGGTTGGCTAGACATTTTCCGCTTGATATCTCCACTGTTATACATTCTATATGGAGGCTGCATAGTTTAATTACAAAGCTCACGGTCTGTCCTGCATATGACACAACACTGTCTCTCTGCCTTCTCTCCCTCGCTCTCGCTGCTGCTTCCCCCCTTTCCGAAAACAACGCAAGATCAACTTGACAACAACTTGGAAATGATATTTTCTAGTTTTGTTCCACCAACCCGTTGCCATTGACATTTTACCGAGAAAATTACAACAGCGTAAATTATTTGACATCGGGTTCAGAAATGTAAACCGTGAGTGTGTGTGTGTGTGCGCGCGTGCGTGTGTGTGACGCAATCGAAACATTCGTACAATTTTGTTGAATTTGTATTCTCCGTTTACAAAAAAAGGATAAAATAAAAAAATATCGTAACTAGCGTAATGAGAAATTCTAAATTTTCGATTTTTTTTTTCTAAACGACACACACGCATACGTATCTTAGTGATTTTGGTTTCTCCCTGCGTGTCCCTGTTGTGACCCTCATAAAAATCTGTGGAGATGTGTCTTGGCCCTTAGAACGACAGCAGTGTTCTCTCCCGCGTGCTGTTCGTGTGGTTCTTAAAAGACCGGCGAAAATGTTGTGGCAGTTAGAAGGGCAGTGATGCTTAATTTTTCCTCTAGGCTGACGGACGCTGTCATTTTCCTGTACACAGCCTAGGACGACCATATACAGTCCTTGACAAGACTACTGAGACACTTATAGTGGTTATGTAGGGTTCGCCAGGATCACAATCGTGCTGTTCCGATGCTGCTTGTTCGTACTTAATGTGTGTGTGTGTGTGTGTGTGTGTGTGTGTGTGTGTGTGTGTGTGTGTGTGTGTGTGTGTGTGTGTGTTACTTTTTCAGCTGTGTACGCAAATATAGTAGTAACTCTGGCTTCAGTATACAAACAGACTTATAACACAGCATTTGGGTATACGTTTGAAATATGAAATATAGGGAAATCAATTCAGTGACCACGGAAGAAGTTGTTAATGAAATCCCCCAAAAAATCAAGGCGAATCAAACCCTAAAACATTCTCAAACATTGTATATTTTTCGTGTATAAAACTTTCTTG
Organism: Magicicada septendecula; assembly: GCA_034769895.1. NCBI lineage: Eukaryota > Metazoa > Arthropoda > Insecta > Hemiptera > Cicadidae > Magicicada > Magicicada septendecula. The sequence goes on from CM068376.1 coordinate 74,145,256, forward strand.
GTTTACCTTTCTTTTATTATTAAATCTGTCGTCATCACTTTTAATTGTAAAATGTCAATAAGTACCCTATCTTGTAAACAATGTTTCAATAGCAGGCATTTTTATTCTGTTGTTACCGTTTGCTTTAATGTGATTGTTGTTTGTATATGACAAACAACAAATGTATCTACAAAAATGTTCTATACATCTCAACAACTATCTATCGACGTGATCACGACTCAATTAATTGTAAACGAGACGCGTGTAGCGGCAATGCTATCGATATGTCGACCAGCTCTTGTAAGGTCCAACAACAGCCCTTTCAAGGATAAAACGATTAATGGAAGAAGCTATATCATTGAGGTTCTTGGGCTTGGTGAGACAGACGATATATATGACCTAACGCATTCCACTTTCAGAAACTTCTCTGGTAATGTAGCCTACAACTAATTTAAATGTAATTTAAATGTAGTTTCATATTAATTGTACTTACAAAGTTACAGAGTTTTCCATTTTAACCCATTCAGTACACAAGAAAGGCACTGTGGCGAACACTATGCTGCAACGGCCCATTATTGCCGCAGGTTGTTTACCTCGGATAGACACTTCTACAGGTTAAGTCGATCTGGGGGTTGGAAAGCGCACCTTGATTTTTGTAGTACGCCCGATAATCGAACCGGTGAGCTCTAGATTAGTATCCAGGTGCCATACCCACTGGTCTACTAAGCCAAATTCATACACGGGAAAGGGCTGTTGATCCAGTGTTGCTTGTTCTTTGCAACTGACCTCCCAACGGCCGGAGTTTTCTGTAAATACACATACACCCAAACACACCAATCGTACGATTAGACTTAACGATGCAGGCCTACTTCGAGCCACCAGTTACATCTAAGAATAAGCCTACCTGATCGTACTTCAAGGCTGGCGTAAAACGGAAATATTATAATAAACTCGCATTGTAACAGTGTACTAAGCTACGTAACGCTTACCTTAAGAAAAGATCCGGAAACGACGGTCTAGTTAATCGCCGTAGAAGTACGTAAAACGACGACAATAAGATGTCTAGGTTCATACCTAGATAACAAACATAAATGAAAGGAACCCACCGTTATCAAACGAAACAAATGGACATAACACATATAGAAATCAATTGGCTAATTAGACTACAGTTTCAATTCTAATTGACCTATGCTAGGAAACCCAGAATTGCAATCATACTGAGTTGTTAGTGGAATAAAATAAAACAATTATTAACCCTCCCCCCCACGGAATGTAATAAAAGGAAAGATCCCTAACTTCGTAGGTATCAAGGCGGTTCTAGATTTTGTAATTGGAGAAGGTATCGTAGTTCGTGGAAACAACAATATTATTTAAGTTGTCTTGATTACATGTTGACACATCAGTAATACAAACACAGACATAGACAAATATAACAAAACAGGTGTTTACAAATTAAATTGTAATGACTGCAATAGTTTCTACATAGGCCAGACGGGAAGATCTTTTTCATCCCGTTATTCTGAACATTTAAAAGCTTTAACCAACAACAATATACACTCCGCATTTGCCACACACATACACACAGAAAACCACAGTTACACCAACATAGACACTAATCTTGAAATTTTACATTACATACCCAAAGGTCGAAAACTCAACACAACTGAACAATACGAAATATATAAACACCACACAACACAACCAAACAACATACTCAACGATCAATTACAATATAAATCACATACACTTTTTGACACAATTATACAGAAAACAAACAGTAAGTTGAATCCCCGCACCAATCCCCTTCCTCCACACACCACCCCCACTTCATCTTCCACACAACCGTTACAAAATGCTGGCAGTCTGTTACCAAAGCTGAAGAAGGCAGATACGTAAGCCGAAACGCGTCCAATAAAATCAGAAAGTTTTCACATGAAAAAGTTCATTTTTAGTTAAATATTATTTAAATATTAAAAATAAATAAATAATGTGGAACCCCTCGTAGGAAGTGGGAATAACAATAATACAATTGGAGAAAAAAATGTAATTTTCAATTACAAAATAATTACAAACAGAAATAACACTGTTGCATACCACTACAGAAATCTTTTTTCCGATTACCGGTTTCAAGCTTCACAGCTCGTCGTCAGGTAGGAAATATCAGATCATATTTCCGATCTGATAACGAGCTGTGCAGCTTGAAAGCGCTAATCAGGAAAAACATTTTCTGTAGTGGTGTGCAACAATGTTATTTCTGTTTGTGATTATAACTACTAACACAACTTTATTAATTAAAAAATAATAATAGAAATAGATATTTTACAATGAGAAAACACTTAGGCTTCTGTGGGAAGGGGGTTTTCTCAGTCTCATGTTGTAGTAACCACCGCTAAGTATTATAACTGTAAAACAAGTCTCTCATAAAGGAAGTTTCGAACAAGGTATTAGAAATTAGTAAGGAAAATTAGAATTACACTCATATAAACAACGAGTTCTACAAGTTGACGGGATGAAAAACGTTAAAAGTCTCTAACTGATCTGTGGCATGACAAAAGAAATCTGTTTGGCGGGGGGGGGGGGTCTCATTACCTCTTACCTGATCGTACCTCAAAACTGGCGTAAAACCGAAATATTATAGTAAACGTAATAAACGAATGTAACAGTCACATTGTAATCACCGCTACAATAGCTTACAGAATACTTTGTACTTCGTGAATTTCATAAACGAAATAACACTAAGCTATAAGCAAACGTAATTAACACGACATAAACCTAAGAATGTACATAAATATGTACGTATTACTCAATGTGTGTGTGGTATATATTCGGCTTTAATTGTATAGGCGCCGGTTGTCCAACAAAGGGAGCAACCCGTCCACACACACACACTTACCTCACCACGATAGGCGGAATGCAAATGAAATCCGTTGTTTCGACACCGATTCTAATCCGCTGTGAATAAAGGAAATCACTTGCAGCTATCAACAGGTGGGGAATTTTTTTTACCATCAATTTTGTCGCAAAAGAGGAAATCCCTACCGAACGCGAAAGGGATGAAAATGAAATTATTTCCAATCTGTTCCGATACGCATCGGCGGCAGCCAATTCAACCCCCTCCTCGTTCACCCCAATAACTAGGAGATCTCAATTTTCCACTGAAAAAAAAAAAAAATACACCGCTATAGAGAAACGATCCCTTTACAAGAACATCCCTCACTTCCTGATACATTTACTAAAAAACTATTAATCTTAATTTTCACAGAAGAATCGTCAATGCTTCGAGACATGTGGGTGTAAGGGAAATAACTGATACCATGATTAATGGTGTTGTAATTTACCGTAACAACCATACAAATAAATGTAACTTGAAATTTTAAAACATTAACTAATTAAAGGAGAGAACAAGATCAGTCATCACTTTATAAAGCGTTACAGGAATTATGAATTAGTGGAAATATTTTATTTAACGACACGTTTTGAAAGTGGTATTTAATACGTTGTGTAAAAACTTAACACAATTGGAAAATTTAAAATAATTGGAAAAAACTTTTTAAACCCTTAGGATGTTACAATAAACAAAAAAATATATACAGGCTCATCATGCGTAGAAAATTTAGGCTAAATATATCAATTTATTTTCATACAATAAATTATGCTGAAACAAATGAAGAATACACACTGTCTTATTCACGTCCAGCTGCCAAAAGTTTTAATCGGGAACTAAGTTCGTACTATGCACATATGTTTTATTTTCGAAAAGATGATTCGGTGAGTCCATCCTGAGGTCAATTATTATTACTGCGTCTGCCTCGTCTATTCCATCAGAAATTAATACGGAATCGTCAACAAATCGTTGATGTTCCAACATTTTCCGCTTAGTACTCTAGATTTTTCTAGATTCTTGTAATTCGAAAGCGCCTCTCATTATATTCGTGATATAGTATCTCCATGTTGTACCCCTTTGTTGACTTTAAATAACTGACACGTGTCATTGTATACTCTTTCAGAAGTGCTACAATTTCCATTAATTTATTTTGTTAGGAGAGCTGCATAGCACATACAGGATAGAACAGTACATTCAGATTCAGGTTGAAGTTTTCGTTAATTCGATAATCCCACTAGGATTTTTGGAATTTTTCGAAATTTTTGTCCCTCAACTTTTTTTCTCCCGCCATCCTATTGCGGTGAGGGAGAGACTCATTCTAAAAATTAAAGGACTGCATCTAAACTGTGGGACTGCAAAAACAGACATGTTAGGTTTTACGAAAATCGGCATTGAAAACTCGTGAGACATGTATTAAGTAGACAAGTAGACAGACAGACAAACACCAAATCGTCGAGTTAAACTGAGAACTTCTTCGTCCGTTCAACTATAATTATAGTTTTATTAATTTTAAATACGTGCGATTTTCTTTTATAGTGTGAGGTATAGTAGTGGACACATCTGAAGACAGCATTGCTTCGTAGAGTTTTACGATATTTACAACTACTGTGCGGCCAGTATGATTACCGTATAGTACAGTACACTCTTTGACAACGGGAAGACAATATCGCGTGTTTCATTCATTATGAAGATATCGTCGCCTTATTTAAAATAGGTCTCCAAACTCCCTGGCAACTTGTAACTATCGTCTCTATTAAAGTTGTTTCTATTTTTGTAAATTTCTATCGCCTCTTTTATCATACGCGGAAAATATTTCTGAATCTTAGCTATAACTTCCGTTTATTTAAATAATATATGATGTTTATTTTCACTCACAGCTGTAGTCCGCAATTGCTGATTTCTATGTGTCCACTATCTTCGTATTTCTCATGCGTTCTTACACACTTATTATCCCCTGTCTTCGCGTTTCGCCCACTAAACATCACCACAACTGTACGGGACCTTGTAGACGGCACGGGCTGACAGAAGTATCTTGTCTATCGCCGACGGTAACGTTTGGCCTACCTTCCTAATCGGCTTTATAGTAGGCTTAACTAAAAGTCACTGTTTTAGACGGCTCTAGACGGCTGATTGGACGGACATAAGTCAAGATTAGGCGCAGGCACGTTGTGAAAATTCTGCTGAGGGCCTGGCTGTAGCAGGCGATACCGTGGTTAAGCAAACGTCGGAACGCATGCGAGGTGACCTGGTTGCGCCACGTAAGGGCGTGACGCCGGGTAAGACAAGTGGATAAGTTTATAAAATTACGTAGGCCTATACTTATACCACAGGGCGGAAGGTTAGATGGAGAAGTTATGGGAAGGACAACGGCAGATGGAAAGCTATTCAGCAGTATAAAATTACATTCTCATATAATAGTGAAATCTCGAAATAAGCAGGAATTGAAAAATTCAGAAAAATAGTTGTCCACATACTTACGTGTTGATTAGAGTCGCGGAAAATCGCCGAATAAACGAAGAAAAATATAAGAAAATAAAATAAAATAAAATGGTCTAAGGTTTTCACGACCGGCGCAAACGAGCGTTAACCGGGTCGTTAGGCACTGGCACCATGGTCTTAAAACCAGATGTTTCGGTCTTACCAACGGAGGCCATCTTCAGTAGGAAATTATCGTGGCAGTTGTTCGCCAAACAACCCCAGTACTGAGCCATAGTTTTTGCCTCAGTACTGAGGTTATTTGGCGAACAACTGCCACAACATTTTTCCACTGAAGATGGCATTCGATGGTGAGGCCGAAACGTCCGGTTTTAACACCATATGACCGCGGCCTAATAGCCCGTATAATACTCGTTGGAATAACAAAATAAATTGCTTACTAAATGTAGACAACAAAACGATCAAGGAAAAGAAGAAACGATACATTTAGAGAGAGATTAAAAACAAAACACATATGTGATGGGGAAAATGGTGAGCAACTGGCGCTCCCAGGGCCTCTTCGTATTATTAAAATATAGAACTAAATAAAAATAATCTACTACGAATTATTTATGGTTGAAATTTCAGTAACGACGGCATGACTAAACATAACTACGGCAGATGTACTCCGTGTAGAAGAACAACTACGTAATAAATTGATGTTTAGGTTATAACAATGACAGTTCATGTACAGATACGTGCTATACGCATACTAAACGAAAACAAACTATGTTATATGTAACTCGGTGTGATAAACAAATTCAGTAAAATAAATGCTGGATAACAATTTAATTTCTATGTAATTTAATTTTAAGTGTTTAAATATTTGATTTTTCGTTGTATTCAACTTTTAATTTGTTTCATTAAAGCCTATAAAACAATGAGTAAAATTGGTTTGGGGCCATATTGCTAGAAACCATAAAATATACACCTTTAAAATGAAAACGGTAGTTGGGGCCTCGGAACGTGGTTAGTTTTTGTCCGCCACAGCCCGTGGAACGTTTAGTTGAAGATAACTAACCGAGGTGGTTCGCTCATATCAAGAGAAAGAGTAAGGAAAAACTCGTTGAATATGAAGAAATATCATTACAGATAGGAACAGAAGCAGATGTGGCAAAACATGGCAGGATGAAAACCCTTGAGAAAAAAAGAGAAAATCTGGTAGACATAGCCGCTTGATAGGATGGATATGGAAAAGAAACCACCTCAAATATGGAAAAGTCCTCAAATTCCACAAACCCCCTTACCTTTTACGGTAGACGAACCTAATGATTAAGTCCTGTAAGTAAGTAAATGGCTGTAAGTTTTAAAAACAGTAAATACACCTTTCAATATTTTGCAATTTGTTATTGATAATTATTTTTTTTTTTTTTTTTGAAAACTTCTAATCCAAGTGCATACGTACCATACCAACATTTAATATTTAATTACCCTACAAACTCGTGTTCGTGTTTTAAAATGAACTGATTTTAAAATCATAATAAATTGACATTCAAACGCTGTACAAAATCAGCTCGGCTTATTGAGCGTTTAGTTCGAACGCTACTGAGAGTGTTAAACCGAAATATGACGTTTTAAGCTACAAAATAAGGATATATCACTACTGGCATAGTATTAAAAAAACCGTGAATTAATTATTATCGTTTAATTTACAAAAGTAAAGAGAAAATACGGGCTCCAGTCGACAGCATTAACTTAACTCCAGATGCCACATTACAACCCAATCAATAACTAAATTACCTGAAAAATAAAATCCACTTGGCACCCCTGATTACATTGATTTTGCGCCCGGTTTTCAGTACCAGTTTCAAGAAGTAAGTAAATTCCTTCTCCCACAGATTGGTGCTTAGTGTTAAACTGTTTATCAACAGTTTCATTCTTAAAATCTAGACTGCAGCAGCAGTCAGTGTTTACTACCTGGAAAAACGACTATTATGTATGTGTGTGCGTTTTTGCATGGGGGGAGCATACGGCTTAAAACGGACATAATTTTCAATCTTCATCGTTCTATTTTCGTCTTTTTTCATTTTTGTTGTAAGCTTACAGTTTTCGGTTTGTGCTTTTCTTTTTTCTTTCCTCGTTTGTCGTTCTTTGATCCCTGCTTTGTTTGTCTTTTGTCGTCCATCGTTGCTCTTCTTTCAAACTTGGGTCGTCACGCTACACACTCGTTCTTCATTTCCTGTTTTATCGTCCATCGTTTTTCGATGTATTATTTCTTTTATTATCGGGATTTGTCTTTCCAGACTGTCGACTAACTAAATATTTGTTGCTGTTACTGAAAACTAACAAGAACGGAATCTCACATTGGGGTACTGGTCACGGTTTACATGTTGAAACAGACAGTATCAATAACAGATGTTATTTTATAATTGTTATTACCCTTTTGAATAGTAATAATAATTGCTGTTGTTACCATATGAAATTTATTACATTATGATGTATAAAAATGAAAAACACAAACTCTCATGCAAAACTGTTAACGCGTGGAACCATTACATTTCTGTTAGACTATTTTAAGAAGTGAGAGCACTTACGTTCAACTTGGAGAGCGTAATTAAAAAAATATTTGTTTCAAAAAAAATCAGTCGAAGTTTTAAGGGGAAAATTAACAAATTTTTGTTTAATATAATTAAATAAACGAAATTACGGCGACCTGTGCCGGGGTTAGTGATCCTGTTAACTTACCCTCCGGTAACGAAACACACCGTCCCCGTCTCTAATAAAACTAAACAGAATGGTTAAATCGTTAATAGCTCTCCTTTAAAGAGAAGATAAAATTTGGTCCTTCGGTCATGCGAGAAACGAGAATTTTAAAAAAGAGAATATCATAAATTATGGGAAAAAATAAGGTGCGCTGGAGGGAAGCGAACGGTAGAAGGGATGAGAAGAGGGAAAAGGTCGTCCATTTACTAATGTAAGACACAGTGCAATTCTTTTTTTTTCAAGAGTCTAGGTGGATACATTTTTTAAAAAGAGGAAACAGATAAGCTATACGTTCATTTTTTGTCGCAGTGCCACCGCGCTGTGCTGTAATACATTACTCCCTGGGGCAATTTTAATTTCCGAGAAATCACTCATATAGTTGATACGCGGCTAATATGAAGAAGATATTAGTGCGCACAACGAGAAAGAGCCACGACAGGGGGAGGTGATATAAAGCCCTAAGTGATTGGAGAAGCGCGCAAAGATTAAACTGCCTAGTTTGAATATTGCCAACCAAAGTGGAATTGTGTTCTAAACAACTAGCAAGCCAGCCAGCCACCTATTCCATTCACGACGTTAATTAATTAGTTTTTCTTTGCAACAGACAAAGTTATTAGAAACGCGACTAAGTAAGTTTAAAGACTGCTTAAAATTAACCCCATCAAATTTAATTATTTCTATTTTACGAGTTAGAAAAAATTATTTAAAAATTCGTAGTACGATTTTGGAAACAAAGTTTCGTGAATCACTTTCGTCGTTGATGAAAAAAATATTTTTAATTATGAGCCTCGTACGGAGCGCGCGTAGACGCAAACGCATACGCGTGCGCACGCGAAAAACTGGTGCTCCGTTATTTTAGTACTAGAGGAAGTATCCAGTGTTAATGGTTTACTCTATGGTAATCCTTGGAATCTTCTTCTTCTTCTTCTTCTTCTTCTTCTTCTTCTTCTTCTTCTTCTTCTTCTTCTTCTTCTTCTTCTTCTCAAGAAGAAATATATCAAGCAAGACTATTATGGTGTCATATTTCACTCCAGGCTTCCTTCTGTCAATCTCCCACCCGTCGCTGTCCACAGTAAGTAAGGTCGTATGGGTCCCCCCCCCCGGAAATTATCGAACAGGCCCCGTATATCCACATCCCAACGGCTATGAAAATGCCGAAACTTTATATAAGTAATTAAAAAACTTATAGAAAACAGATTTATAGCTCCTTAATTAACACTTTCATGTTTAAAATATAAAGATCAAAACTCACTAAAACATCCGGGCCCCCCTCGCATCTAGAAACAGCGTCTCTACGGAGATGTACTCGATGACTTCTTTGGCGACATCCACATTCCGGCTTACTTCATTTTCAGTACGGAGTTATGCCAAACGAACTCGACCTCATCTGCGACATGGCGCTACGAGAGAAAGTTTTGACGATTTTCTGGGTGCTAAGTGATCGCTCTGGAGTTGCGGTCGTCACCGATAAGGTGAGATATAGTTATGAAAGCTTACACAGGTTAGTAAGGCACAAGAGAGGTCAACTGACGAGTACACTTTATAAAAAAATGTGACTGGATGCAAGTTATTCAAACTTCGAAGGTAAAGTCGTGTGCCTCCCGCTTTACGAACTCGTTACTTACGTCATTGTATGTTCTATAGCCTCTCTCTTCCAATTGCCAGATTTTAGGTTTTTGCACCCCCCCCCCCCACATACAATCGCGTTACTTTACGGTGGCCGCTTCATAGTGAGAGTAGTGGGGAGACTAAGTGTGCTCAGTGGTAACACTTCATTTCAAAAACGTCGGTCTTACTGTTGCTACAGCCGGATTTATGGGTGCCCTTTAGTATACGGCAAGTGTTTTACGGTAAATGGTTTTGAAAAAGCATCAACGTTTACGCACTCAGTGAGATGTGCCGTTACACTGACAAAAAACAGGGTTCTGCGCACGTTACTTTCACCAAGGTTGGTGGCCACCATAAAGTACACAAGTAGTACTCCCGCGCATCTATTCCAGTCTACGCTCTTCCATTTTAGTGCCTAACACCTCTTCAGTAACTTTTCTTCTTTATTCTGACAATAAGACTCGCCAGCGAAATCTTTGTTATCTAACAAATTTCGATACTAGGGGCTCTTATTATTATTGTTCACATAACCATGCTTGGCTCTGGCTTCCCATACGCTATTCTCCTGTTTTTAGGCTATTCTTCTCACAATTTTTCTTTCAAATGCACGTACAAACAAAACTTGCTTACTCTACCCGTTTATTGAAAAATAATTCACAATAGATAGGCTTACTATTAACTCCATTCCTCCAATATTTATCATAAGAACAAATATTAATAGCACGAATATCCTAATAACACCATATTTCACAATATCTGGATGATTGCAATTTTTGTTAATATAGATCCGATTATGAGTAGGCTTACTCTATACGGTAATACTGACTTCCTTATTTCCGCGAGTAACCAAACATCAGGGAATGCAAGAGGGTTGTTATTTTTTTAATTATAAAGTAATTTTTATCAATGGTATTAGGTTGTTAATATTATTAAAAATTTGTATAACTCTTTCCTGGCATGCTGTTAAATGACAAAATTGACATTCACATACTGTATCCATAGTCGAATTTTTTGGTATAGCCTAAGTTGTTGAAGATACAGCCAAATAATTTCTCCTTTATCCAATCCATACAAATATTGGCCAAAGCTGGTGATAAGAACGAACCCATTCGGAGTCCTACCTTCTGAGAATAATATCCATCTGTATACTGGAAGTAAACTGAATCTAAACATGTTTTGAGCAGTTCTAGAATACCAACAACAGCTAAATTTGTTCTACTAACTCACGAAGGCTCTCCTTCCAAACGTTCCTTTTCAGTATCCAGGGTCAATTATTTCGGTACACTTGGAAAGAGATTAATCACGTCAAAACCTACCACAATATCATTCAAGTCTACACCACAAATTTTTATTAATCTCACATAATGCTTAGAATCCTTAACACTGTATTTACTACACTCAGAGTGAGGACTAATTATTGGTAACAAAAACTTAAAAATTTCATACAATGTTCCAAACCGAAAGCTCACCATGTTACGAAGCGGAACTATATCCTTATAGGTAACCTATAAATATGAGGTACTTTGTAATAACGAGGAGTCAATCGTGTTCTTACATTATCTGGAATTATATGTTTATACTCAATTAAACTTTTAATATCTTCCTCTTAATTTGAGAGGAAGAATTTTTCTTCAACAAAGCATTACCATCCGATGTTAGAATATCCCGCAACTTTCGATCATAATTGCAACTGTTTCATAAAACAATTCCTCTCCCTTTATCCGCTCTCATGATAGTGAGTTTTTTGTTCTCGTGTAATTTCTTGAACGCTTTATTTCCTTGCTGAGTGACATTCTGTTTTATATTACGTTTCTTAGTTAACTTTAAATTAACCGTACATAGGATTGCATTCTTCTCCTCCTCAGGTAGGTCTCGTGTGCCGGCCTGAAAAAGGCGAATTTGTTGCACGCCGCAAAATTTAGACCCTTACTTAACATATTGTAAATAGGCCTTTAATAAATTATAAAGAGGTATACAGTTCCTACATGAAGGTACACCCACAACGTTCTTTTTAGCTTTTAACAGTATACTTAATTTACGTCTATTTTTTTTTTTAGTTACTAGACTTTATTAACTTATTTTGTTTGTTAAAAGTAGAATTATATACGTTATTGAAATCAGAGATATCCACAGTCCTTACAAGAAAACTCTTAAATTCATTAAAGTCTTTAATAAGTTTATACTTCTTACATCTATGAGAATTTAATCTTAGGTTAGTAAGTAAAATATTCTGTTTCTATTAATTGATAATCTTCTTGTGACGATATCTTTTTTAGTACTGATAGGGATGCTGTAGAAATTTGTTTAGACCTGAAGACAACCTCAGATTTCAGAACACAACGGTGTTCAGAATTGTTTCGGAAATGATTGCCAACGTCCACAGTATTACAGTATGTAAAAGTAATGGTATTTTCTCTGTTCTACGCCTCCCTTATCTGGTAATGTGAAGAAATCATTTCAAGATTTCTTCCTTGAAAAGCCAAAAAGGATACTTCTAATTATTACTTTATTTTTTGATAACCGTTGATCATATTTCCATTCTATTAATACTAAACATTAAAACAAAGCGTTCATTTAAGTAATTCTTTGATTGTTTTTACTTTGTACTCCTATGCAGTAATTAAAACGCTTGTCGGTTCAACGTGAAAGCTATATGTCTAAATTGATTAAACTCTTTAAAAGAATGAATATCTCTTTTACATGACGGGGGAGTGACCAACTTACGTCCAATACTTTTTTCTTTAAGATGAATCTTAATGTACAAAAATACTTTTATATTTTTATGAATGTTTGAAATCGTACCAGTTCTACTAGCTGTGTGTTGCATAAATTTAAGAGATTATAAATTGTTTAATCTTGGGCTGTTTTCAGTCAGTTTAATGCTGAAAAGAAAATATAGGCCGATTGAGGTAAAAAATGAGCCAACCGAAAATGACTCATTTTATGACAAAAATGAGTCAATCGAATTCAATTTGATCCAGTACTTTGATAAAACAACTGTCAATATGGGTAACTACGGGTAGATTTACGTCCCCTGTATACTGATATTTATCCATAAGTACGTTTAACTGATTTAAATGTTTCCGATTCTCTGCCACTGACTGAATAGCATTCCAGCAGAGACGCACTGTGAAATTTGTCAAACGGCCATTTATTGACTAACAGGAGATTAATACGGTGGAAATTGGTTAAACCGAGGGAAGAAGCCACCGAGTGATTTGTGGGTGCATTCCCCGGTAAGCCATCACTCCTCGAAAGGAATGTACGACCGCTAACCGAACCGTCCAATTAAACGATTATTGCCACCGACTATTTATATACTCACCACTCAATTACATCATGTAGTGCTGTACTTCACTTTTATTTGGCCGTTTCGTTAGAAATCGTTTTCACAAATTCAAATTGTTTACAGTATTATTGTTCTTTCTCAGTTGCCAGTCCTTCGTATTATAATTATTACAGCTCAATTTTAACTGTTGGTTCTAGAGTTTTTGACTGGACAATGTAGAATATTCATTTTAATACGCAAGAATAAGTTTGAATTTTCCTTATTTGTATGAGGATTATAACGATTGTGCTATTTTTAAACAGTTGATATGAACAGTACAATAAATGTGTACATCAGTGGGTATATCTTTATCCTGTTTTGGTCAAATATCTTTATTTTTCACTCGTAATTTAGCAAGTGGGTTTGATCACAGTCATTTGGACCTCGTTCATTTAATTATCATTGAATTATATCATAAAAATAGTGTTTACAAAATGGGACTCCACGAAAGATCTGGTTTGTATTCTTCTTCTCGTCTGGCTATAGTTAATAAGTTTTATATATAGGTTACAGGTTTATAGGTGCTATTGCTGCTGCTGCTCTGGTGCATTGCTCCTTTACTGCTGCTGCTGCTACTGCTCTACTGCTGCTACTCCTGCACTGCTGTTACTATTTATTTGAAGATTAACATCCATAGGCATCATGCAAAACAAGCCGGTAAGATCAAAGCTCTGCCTGTCTCTGTCTTTGGCTGTCTGTCTTCACACTCTCTCTCTCTCTCTCTCTCTCTCTCTCTCTCTCCCCCCCCTACCTCCCTTCGTCCTTGTCTCTCTCTCTCCCTCCCTGTCTCTCTATATCTGTCTGCCACCCGAACACATATTCTCTCTCTCTCTCTCTCTCTCTCTCTCTCTCTCTCTCTCTCTCTCTCTCTCTCTCTCTCTCTCTCTGGTTCAATAATCAATCCGTTGCCATTTTTTTTCATCTGAACCTCACTGTGAAAATCTGTCTTCTACTTGGCATACAGGATTGTGTTGTTCCTTATAATTTGGTACACATGTACCGTTTTCACTTGTAAATCTCGTGAATTTTACTTCCTATTCTTCACTCGAGGATAGTTAAAAAAATTAAAAAAAAAAACACTTGTAGCGTTCATTCTCTGTAACACTACGTTTTTCTCTTTCCTCGCAGCCTTGTAGTTTTGGAGCATCAAGCTATGAGCGATTTAGTACAAAAGAACTTAGTAATAATGGATAGTTGCAGCGTAGTTCTGGCTAAACTATCTCCCTTGTATGTCGAATGGCTCATATAACCCTATCTAACGTATAGTTTACTTAGACGGTAATAAAGAAGCCACTATTATATGTTAGATTTATGTTAGATAAAGGCCTATAGGTAACCATTAAAGCATGCGTAAACTTGAAACGTTATGACTAAATTAATTATGATGTAGACGTTATGTTCACAAATTTAAGTATAAAACCAATTCTGTTATCCAGGATTTTTAGTGCTTTTTTTAAGATTGTCTGCTTTACAATTGTTATTTTACCAAACAAAGTAGAGTGATCAAGGTTTCCATAATTTTTCTGATAATTTAAAATTATCCAAGATTAAACTTTATTTAATAATAAGTGCATTTTGTTCAAAATAGGGAGAGACTTCTGCAGCTCAGGGGACTTACTAGTAATAATAACAATAAAGAGAGAAGTGGAAACTAACGTGATAACCTGAAGCACAAGCATTCTGCGTTTGTTACTGTATGAAGTTTAAGTTTTACTCGCTCGCACCCATCGAATCGCAGAACACTTCAATAAAGCAGAGCACGTAATTAACAACGATGGGGATTTATTGTTGCAGCCGTGAGTAGAAACTGATTAGAAATAGAAAGGAAGTGTCTTTATTGAAAATTAAAATGGTCTGAGGATGGTGCGCCGCAAATATTATGTACCCACGCCTTTGATCCTTCATCTTGTCTCGTCTTTACGAAATTTAAACTTTCCAATTAGACTAAGAGGTGTCGTTGCCACAGCGAGCCGAATATTGGACCGCTCGAGGCGTTGAAGATTTTTCCGAACGAGGGCTGTTGATATTGGGTTCGGTGATGAGAGCTCTGGAGGAAGGGAAAGAGAAAACAACAGGACAAGAGAGAGACAGAGAGAGAGAGAGAGAAGAGATATTGAGAAAACTCCACCACCTAACCTCCCGCCGCCTCCTAACCCCTTGTTTCAACCCCACGGCTTCCATCGTGTAAGGAAATTATTTGATTTTAATTTAAAACTGTTTAAATATGCAGCAGTTCATTATTCGTTTTGGGATTATTATTTGCAAGTGGAGCCAATTAAAGCTGGTTGTGTGTATACACGGAAGCCAACCACTTTATATTGATAACGAAGCTGCTGTGCTTTTTTTTGATTGTAGATCTTTTCCTTGCGCACGTGTTTGAACACGACGTTCATAATATATTATCTCTACGGACCGCGAGAGAAAAATTAACAACGTTATATTCTTAGGCGATGATAATAATTGCAGTGTGTGGAAAACGAAACGTTTCGTAACGTTCTTGAAATATCAGTACGTCTGCGAACGAGCCACTAAGCCTCTGTGAAATTTAAACATACAATTTAGGGAGCAATAATGCATATATTACAGTCCTTATAATGTATATACCACCACAAAACATATCTACATATTACACTGATCGAAGGTACAACACTCACCTTTGTTCAACCGGTTGCCTGTTTTTTTTTGGTCGTACAATTGTAATTGTCCTCCACCACTCTCCCACCCGTCGTGCAAACATCTGAAGCTGCCGTAACTGGTGAAACAATTATCAGGAAACAAAAAATATCTACAGAACTATACCAAATGTTTATTTATTAAATTTAAATATTAACTACATAGATAGAAACCTAACGTTAAACGATCAATACCTATATGTCTTCTTCTTATATCTTCAGTCCTAAGACTGGTTTACAGCAGTCTTCCATTGTGATCGATCTTGTACTTTCCTCTTGTTTCCTCGTGAGTCTCACAATTAACATCATCCATATTTTGCTTTATATACTGCAGACTTGGTCTTCCCTTATATCCTTTACCTTCTATTGTTCCTTCCATCACCACTGATGGAAAACGAAGTTTAGTAGTCCTTCATGCCGCAGTGCATGTTCAATAAGTTCCAGTTTTCTTCTAATTATGCTTTTCAACAAACACCTCTCATTGCCTGTTCTGTTCAGCATCTCTTCATTTGTAATTTTGTCAGCCCATTTTTATTTTTAGTATCCTACGATAACACCAAATCTCAAAGCTGTCAAGTTTCATTTTTTCCTCATACTGATACTGATACTTTTTTTTCTTACTGATACTAAGAATGTCCGAAGCCCTTTAATGCAGTGGATACCTGTTAATAATACAAATTACCTGTTACTTTTATACCGGTTACCTATATGTAACTGCTTATAATTTTGGTTGTAGCATTACGTATATATAAGATAAAGTCTATTACAAAACGACCGATTCCAGATACAGATAGTGTTAAAACCATTAGAATCAACAGCAAAAGATGAAAACAAAAATAGATACATTTGAAAAAGCTGTATATACGGAAATCATAAAAACAATAGACTATTATCTTGCAGACACAGATAAACACCAAACACAACATTATAATGTTTGATGCAATAATCAATTAATAAACAGAATTACACTGTTGCACACCACTATAGAAATATTGTTCTATAGTGGTGTGCAACAGTGATAATTCTGTTTGTGATTATAACCACTAACACAACTTTCTTAATTAAAAATCAATTAATAGTTTAACAATAACAAATCAATAATACCGACCGATGACAATACAGTCCATGACGATGGCTCTGTCGAATGATGGTATTACCGCTTGCGACTTGAAAATTAACATTTAATAACATGTAGGTTTATGTAACAGGACACATGAAGCATATAGTAGTGACGGGTCGTTCGCGAACGACCTAGCCAAAAAGAACTACTCCGTCAAGTGAACTATAGTCTACAATCGTTCGCACCGCAGAACAGTAGTTCGCATTATCCACGCTCCTATCGCCCACTTATAACAGCCGTAGTTCGTTGTTAGTACAGACGTTCGCTTGCAGTAGGTCGTTCGGTTGTGTAGGTCGTTCGCGTGCAGTAGGTTGTTCTATTTCAGTAGGTCGTTCGATTTCAGTAGGTCTTTCGCTTTCAGCAGGTCGTTCGTGAATGACTAACGAGTGTTAGAACCGAGTGCTTCTGCCTGCTGTCGGTCCATTGTTTAATTTGCTTACTGTTCTTGACTGCAGTTTATTTTTGGATTTTTTATAGTATTACAAACTCCATATTTTTATGTTTTTAATTATTTTGTAATACTGTTAAATAATTACGATTCGGACGGTGAATCGGTCTCGATGAATCGGAAAGGGGTGAGAGAATAGACTGTTTGAAACAAGTTTTTTTGTTGACTGATTTTTGTTATTTCAACAAAATCTGGCTATAAATGATAAAAATAAGATAGCAGAGAATATTGTATGCTAGGATTGGAGGAAGTTGCTTTAAAAGGTATTATATAATTTAAAACAATAAATTATTTTTGTTACTTCAGATGTGTGTTATTTATTACGACTCTTATATGAGAGACGGGTTTCGCGATTCTGGCCGAAGGCGACTTGAATAAAATTTTTATAATTTTTTCTTATATTTAAATAATAATTTATGGCGTGTGTTTTGTTGAAACGCCAACAAAGTATTTGTTATCTTTCAGCTAATCTTCATGCGCTTTTATGTTATCACACGTGCATGAGGAGGCTGGTCATTCATGGCCTGTAACCAGAAATAAACAGAAAGAGAAAGATGTCAATTTTTTTATCTTGTATTATTTTCATTCCGGCTGTACAATGTTTACACATTTTCCGGAACCAAAAGAAGTGATTGAATTCTCATCTTCCACTGCTGCTTGTCCATCCAAAGATATTCTTCAATTTATCGTTCCCTCAATATTGTCTGAATTTCTTTTATCCAGGTGATAAGTGGCCTTCCTCTATGCCTTCTTCCTGGTGGTGTCCATTCCATAACTCTCCTTGTCAGTCTTTCCTCTGCCATTCCTTTCGTGTGTCCATACCATTGTAATTTTTGTTTGTTTGTATAAACTCAACAATTAAATTTTTCACATTCATTCTGCCCTGAATGACTTCATTTCTAATTTTCTCACGTCTGGATACTCTTGCCGAACGTCTCCAAAAGGCCAACTCTGCTGTCATTAATTTTGTTTTTGTGTATTTACTAGTTGTCCAAACTTCTGAGCCGTAAGTCATGATGCTTCTAACAATGGTTTTAAATATTTTGGTTTTAGTTTCTGCTGTAATTTGCTTATCCCCCAGGATTCCATTTTATGTAGATATAGACATCTTTCCCAAATTAATTCTGAATTGTATTTCTTTGTCTTGCTTCCCGCTGGCCGTAATTTTTACATCTAGATACTTGTATCTTTTAATAACTATACAAATTTTAGAAAAAGGGGGTTCGATAAATTGAACTAGTGACCTAGTTCATTGCGCTAGTTCGCTGAGATGAACGACCTAGCTATGATAAGTTCGTTTAGAAGAACTACTTTGCCCATTTCTAGCGTACAGAACATCGGTTTCATGCGAGATACGCGTCCTGTGAGGGGATGAAGTGTCGAAAATTTGACAGCAACAAACCGCATAACGCTGTTCAATCCAGATAAGTATTAACCAGTAACCGGGTAGAAAACGGAGACGTAACTTGGTCCTGCCATTTCACCGCTTTCCTAACGTGTTGCAGTAACGTCCAACATAGCAGTCTGTTAGTTTAGGAACTAGTCTGCACCGCACGCGCTTATGCTTATATGTTGATTGAGAAGAGGAACGAGAGAAAGAAAGAGGATGAGAGAGGGCGAGGGGGAAGAGAGAGAGATATGAGGTTTAAGGCAATAGTTTTAAATATTAATATTATGGCAAGATCCCAAGGAAGAACAAAAGAGACCTTCCAGGAACTCAAAGGTGAAGCAGAAGAGGTAGGATTAGAGGTTAATAGGCCTACAGATAAAACAAAGTTTATGATCACCACTCGAAGGAAAATAGGAAACCTGAATATTTTGAAATCGAACCACTAAACCTGGAAAAAGTTAATCAGTTTAAATATTTGCGATGTTGGATGGCACAAGATAATGAAGAAATGAACGAAATAAGGAAAAGGATAGTGGCGGGGATACAAGCCGCAAGTAGAGCACATGCTTCGTTGACAACTATATTCAAGACAAGGCATATCAACCATCAGTCCAAGGTCACATTATATAAAGTTATGATTATACCGGTGATAAACATATGGCAGCGAGACTTGGACTCTGAACAAACAAGTCGCCAACATAGTCAATACCTTTGAAAGGAGAATTTTGAGGAGAATATGGGAGTTAAGTCAATGGGATATGAAGAATGCGTCACAGTGAGGGACTATAGGCTACAAGCTATTTAAAGACAATGATCTGGTCACCACTATCCGACCGCATAGATTGGAATGGGCAGGACACATCATTAGGATGGAAGGCAACCGAATACCTAGTAAGGTACTGTTTAGTCAAATCGAGGGTAGAAGGCCTGTCGGAAGACCCAAGCATCGCTGGATTGACGCAGTGGCGAGGGATGCTGATACTTTACTTTAAATTTAACAATGGACATCGATCGCAAAGGACAGGGGAAAATGGAGGCGGATGATTATGGAGGCTAAGGTTCGACTCCGAACTGTGACGCCATAGAAGAAGAAGAAGAAGAAGAAGAAGAAGAAGGAGGAGGAGAAGGAGAAGGAGAAGGAGAAGGAGAAGGAGAAGGAGAAGGAGAAGGAGAAGAAGAAGAAGAAGAAGAAGAAGAAGAAGAAGAAGAAGAAGAAGAAGAAGAAGAAGAAGAACTAACCAGTAACCGGGTGGTACAGAGACGTAACTAGCCATGTCGCTACTTTCCTAACGTATTGCAGTAACGTGCAGCATAGCAGTCTGTTTGTTCATGAACTACTCAACACCGCGCGCGCGCGTGCTTACACGTAGATAGAGAAGAGGATCGAGAGAAAGAATAAGGAAGAGTGAGGGCGAGGGGAGCGAGAGAGATACGGGGTTTAAGGCAATAGTGTATGGTTTAGCGAGAACGTGTACAGCAACGTTGGTGGGTTTCAGAATGTTAGGGTTGATAATGTGGAAGGGTCCTAAAAACATCTCGCAACGTCTCTTCAACAATGAAAATCAAATTTTTACAGCTCAAAACGTATCTAGAAGCAGTGGGAAAAAGCCAAGGAGTTATAAACATCGCTGTTGTATTCTTTTTATCACACAAAACACACACACACACACACACACACACACACACACGAACAGACCGAATGACGAGCGTACACGAGTGCCGATTTTTATAACCGTGCAGGGCAGTAAACCGTATTTTTATGGTAGTCTCCGTCTCTGGCTTTTTGTCTTCCCAGTGTATATTGGGACTGTATGTCTTAGATATTGAATTCTAAATATTTTACTTTAGAACAGTGCACTAAGCGAACGAGTACCAGCACAATGTTTAGTGCGATCTATGAATTTTTCAGGCGGCCTTTATTGATTAGGTCAGCGTACGTTAGGACGTAAAGGTTACTGTAATCATCAAACGAAGTTAAGAGCATTCTCGGTATACCATACTTATTAAGGAAAATTTATTTTTATTTAGCATCGGCTTGCGAAGTAACGTAAATTTTGGGCGTTGAAATTCGCTTAGCCCACGGAAGTATTTAGTATCGTTTGAAAATTCAAGCCTTTCTGGAAGCTTGGTAAAAATAATTACGTTGATTTTATTTAAATACACAAAAGAGTTTTCCGTAATGCGATACTTCAGAGCTTCGAGGAAAGTCGACTTCTTATTTATGGCTGTGAAATATAAACATACTTAACCCACGCGGCACCTGCATAAACGATAAATATAAAATCATCTCGTGTTTATTTTAGTTTTTTTTTCATTTAAAAATTTAATTACAGTTTTTCGTGTAAATCTACGAAATCAAAACAATAGACAAAGGATTTAATAAACTTTCTGCCATTTTGTTTTAAATTAATTTTTTTTTTAATTAATAATTTTTAAAATCTTTTATGATTATAATTTGATTACTAGAGGCTTTTGTTTTGCTCCAAAAAAAATTACCATTTATTATATTTTAAGGGAACAACCCTTTTTGTACTACAGTATTGATAGTTTAAAACTAATTTTTCTCTACTAAATCTCGTTTGGCCTTCCTTCGCGTATAATCTTCTTCTGAATCTAACGAATCCTCCTGTGCCTCATATTAATCAGATTTTCCCCCTTCCATAGCTTTTATTCTCCATTATGATATTATTTGTGATTAGCTATTAAAGTAGTAACAAAGGATATATCTTACGAAGCACGTTATCTCAGAAAACTTCAGCCGGACTACCTCTAATCAACTGTACATCTAACTCAATGGAACAAAAATGTGCGTTTAATTGGGGAGGACGTCAATACAATTTAAATTAAAAAACATAATAACTCATTAATATTAAATCCCTCTGTTTAAAAAAATTTTGATGTTATACACGATCTTAATATCACATCCCACTGGAATCGAATGCTGTGCAATGCATACTATTTGGTTCGCAAGAAAATATACCATACAAAACGTTGCAGTGTACTACTAAAGCACTGGATACTGGCGCTATCGATTCAGCTACTAAAGTTTTTGCGGCAAACCAAATGTCTTTCCGTGGATAAAACAGCATAAATATATTGGGGGGGGGGGGCTTAGTAGACTAGTAGGTATGGCACTTGGTTGCTACCTTAGAACTTCCGGGTTCGAATTCCTCCGCCAGCACCATAGTCCTCATGTCAACTCAGCCTGTGGATCCGAGTACCTAGGCAACGTATAAGCTAAATAGGCGGCTAGAACGTAGTGTACTTTTGACTCACGTGGACAGCTTACTGTGCCTCCCCTAAACGACTTCTATGGTCGAAACAAGTCTATTATTATTGAAAATATTTTAAAAGGATTAAAAGGACACAGTCAAATAACTAACTAAAACAAAAGAGTGTTAAACATTTTTTCTTAATTTTTCAAACAAAACGTATACATTATTTCTGGGGATTTTGTTACTATCTTGTAACATTTTTAAAAACTTTTAAAGTGAAGAAAAAAACATGTACGAACGTCAAAAGAAATATACGCTCATGGTAAAATGTGCATAATCAATGAGAGTAACAGAAATTTTAATGTTTAAGTAGGCTATACTCATATTTTTTCAGAAGAGTACGATAAACCTTTGAAATAGATTTATCTTGTGAAACATGAGTCAGTGTCTTCGGAAAAATAATATTACCGTTAAATAAAATTAAAATTATTTTTCAAAAACGAAGTAATTTTAGTTTATACATATACAGTATTTGTATTTAAATTATCAACCGGGCTGTTTGGCCATGGTCCAAGGTTTTCATTAAAACCAAACGTTTCAGCAGCACCACTAGCTGGCATCTTCAGCCTTCACCACAGTACTGTGGGCCTGACGTATGACACCCCGCGTTAGGTTTGACTCGATACTTCCACTGAAGATGGCAGCCAGTGGTGCTGCTGAAACGTTTGGTTTCAATGAAAACTTTGGACCACGGCCAAACAGCCCGGAAGATAATTTAAATACCATGAGAGCCTTCGAACAATAATATACAGTATTTATTTATTTACATGTGTGTGTGTGTGTGTGTGTGTGTGTGTGTGTGTGTGTGTGTGTGTTATTTGAAATACAACCAACTTCGATTGTCCACTCCAATGATTGGGAAGGGTGTCAGGATAAAATGCAAAACTGTGCAAAATCGCGGTTTATCAAAAAAGTATATACCAATGTTCTATACGGCTAACTATTAATCAACATAATTCACATAAACGAGATAATTACTTCAATATACTGAACTCCAATAGGATAATGTGAGGTAAAAACACATAGTTTTAACTCGCATTTGTTAACACAAACGTACTGAATAAGTCACTTGTAATTGTACACTACAGTGGTAAGGTTACTTTATATAAATTAAAAAAATTTGATGGCCGACGGAGTTTTTAGAGCAGGTAAGAACTATAAGATGAAGATCACTTCTGCGATTACTTAAAACATCAGACGTAGGGCCATGTGTTCGGGCAATATTATCTTGCGCCTACTGATGAGTGTACTCACGGGCAAAACACTAAATTCGTCATAGTAAATGAACACGTGTTTGAAAAGGTAAAAGAGTTTTAACCGTCTAGGCTCAACATTCGATTAAAAATGAAGTTAATGATGAAACAGAAAACAGAGTAACGGAAGGCAATCACTATTTTTGGGCAAAAACTCCCGAGCAGATTATGAAGAGGTTTGCGACTTGTAGAGTCACAATTACCTTGGACCCTCACACAAGCCCTCGGAGGAGAGAGTCCTTAAAAGAAATATTTGGGAAGTTCAATATAATGACGGAACACAGGGAGAAAGGTGATCGTAATTCACAATGCATAATGAGGTTAATTAAATCCCAACAGATTAGCTCTGTTTATGGTATGTGAAACAAATGGATTTCCCCGTACACTGGAAAGCGGGGGATCGAATAGGAGGTGGATAAATGGAACGTTGGGAGATATCAGGATGGCGGAAATTATGAGTTGGAATATAGGGGAGGAAAAAAAATTGGCGGAATTGTTAAAGCAGGTCAGAAGCAAGTTATGATTGCAGCTCCGCAAGAGAAGGGAGGAGAAGAAAAAATAGGAGAGTAAGATGAAGAATTTTGAATAGTAATAGTAATAGTAACAGTAATAGTAATAGTAATAGTAATAGTAATAGTAATAGTAATAGTAATAGTAATAGTAATAGTAATAGTAATAGTAATAGTAATATTAATAGTAATAGTAATCATAATTTTAATTAATATATTATAATAAAAAGAAGAATGAAAGGATGATGATGATAGTAGGCATTTAAGTAATATTATTTTACACAGACTCCTAATTTTGAATTTTTATATTCAAAAATCAATCTTAATTTTTGTTAACTACCATTAAACTATAAACAAACCGTTTTCAAAAATATATATTTTTATTTAATTATATCATATACAGTATTACTACTAGTTATATTTTTACTATCATGTTCATATGTAAAAATTAAAAATAATTGTCATAAACATGGAATATACAAAATAGAAACAAAAAAAACTGTATTAATTGGTGATGACGACAAAAGATGTTTTTTAGAAGACTAAGTAAATACTTTAAACACGTTTATTATAAAATATTATTATAACTTTTAGGTGTAAATTAGATTTAATAAGAATACATTAAGTTATCCAAATTTCTGTAATTTATATTGGTAAAATTAAACTTACCATTTCTAATCTTTTAATCTGTATCTATCGGAACTAGTAATATTTTTTGTTACAAGAAATATCTCTCAAGTCCAATTAGATACTCATTTTCAAATGATTTTTTGAGAGCCGGAAATCTCATTCAGTCACAAATGTTCCATTATTTTTGTACGTAATGTGCCATAATTAAAAACATTATAGCTTGTTAATTCTTCGTATGTTTTTTATTACGGTAATATTTTTGTAATTTATTATTACACGTTTGTGAACGTTTATAATAAACTATCATACAACGCATCATACTTGAAGCTGAATTATTTTTATTCACGTTACAAATAAACAAATGTTAATATGTGCACTTATTACATGTACACGTATACATATATAAATCACATATAGATCACATATACATATATATACTTGTACATGATACATGTACGCATTACACAATAAAGCGACCGATGTCTGATAAAGCCTGTGTGGTCTGAACTCGCCATAAAATAATAGAAGCGTTTTTAAAAATGGAAGTCACAATTTGAAGAAAAAATGTAAAAATGTATATGGTTATGAAGAATTATATTTAAAATACAACTCGGTGCCTTCAATAATTGACAAAATTAATATATTTCAACTTCCTCTTGTAAACTTTGGACCGCCTTCAAAAGGTTTGTTGGCTGCGTCTGCAAAACGCTTTAGATTTTTTACCAGTTATGTTTGTCTGTGAAAAGTATTAGCCATAGCCCTGTAGACATGTATGGAGACTTACTTTAACTTAAAAACTAGTACTAAATTATTTGTCATTTAGACGTTATAATTGTAAATTTAACTAAAACACCAGTATAAGAGTTTGGACTTTTTAATGTTATTATTGTATGATTGTCAGCTTTACAATTGATATTTTGGTAAAAAAATTGTAGAGTAACCTGGTTTTCGTAAATTTCTGATAAGTGGAAAATGAAAATTTGTAATATCAAAAGTTATCTAAAATAAGTGTATTTTGTTCAAAGTACGTAGTTAGGTCTGCAAGTCAAGGAGCTTAAAAAAGTCTTTTGAATATAGGATTATAATAATGTCGTAACAGTATGTTGAGAAAATGGACAAAGATAAAGAAAAAAAGGGAAATTTTCAACTGCGACAATTTTAGCTCGCAACACTTGCTGTGTACATACCGAAATGTGGCTCCTTTTTATATGCTGTTTATTGAAAATAAAATTAAAATTAACAGACATAATGTAAAATATAAAACAAATAAATACGTTGTTAAACTCTTAAACGTTGTGAATTTAAAAGTAAAAAAGTAAAATAGAACAACTAATTAATCAAACATAAATCGAATTTAATACGCACATGGAATGACAGACCTGGGCAGAATCTAACATTCTTTCGTTCTGGTTCCACGGTTTCGATGTTTTCGCCATTACGGCGTCCCAAATATTCCCTAACTAGTCTTAAATGTGAATCGGCTTTTAAGACCTAGGAGTAGTGGAGACGTCAGCTGGGCTTAAACAGGGGTATCTTATGTGTCTAGCCTTGGAAGTAGCTGTAAGAGAGATATCAATAAACCAAACGGCACAGTCAACAATATATGTAATGTAATGACTTGATGTAATGGCATATGCAATGGCACATTGTTATTATTTCAATAAATAAAGGGTAACACAAGAATTGGTACAAGGGTCAGAAAGGTTGGGACTTGAAATCCGTTGCTCCAAAACAAAGTATATGAGAAGTGAGGAGGAGTACGCGTAACTATACTCTAGAACAGTTACGGGTAAATCACTTTACTTTTAGTGGAACACAGTATTTTAAATATTTGGGGTTGTTGATAACTGTACATAATACTAGAGAGAATGATACAAACGCTAGGGTTATGGCAGGTAATAGAAGTTATTATGCTTTACAGCAACTGCTTAGTAACTAACATGTTTCACGAAAACTGAATGAAATAATTTACAAAACAATCCCGAAGCCAATCTTTCCGTACGGATCGGAGACACGGGCAATGTCTGACAATCCAGAAAAAAGAATTAACGAATGGAAACTTCTTAAAATTCTGCGAAGAACTTATGGACCAATAAAGGGGGAGGATTAGGATCGACCAAGAATTAAGGAATCTATATAATGACTCAGACTTGGTGGGAAGTATTAAATAGAAAATGATTAAGTGGCACTACATAAACGATATCACGCACTACAACCAAACAACATATTAAACGAACAATTAACATTATAGATCACACATACTTTTCGATACACTGATTCAAGCACACAATTTGAACCCCAGCGCCAATTCCCTCCCACCATCAACCCCCACCACACATACCTACAGTCCATAACCGTTACTCTGTAAAGACATTCAGTATTTACTCCCACTGAAGAAGACGTATACCACGTTGAAACGTTTGGGGAAATAAATTCAAAGTAAGTTCATAGTGAAAGTTTATATATATATATATATATATATATATATATATATATATAAGATTAAGTGGCTTGGAGACGGAGGACGGAATTGCCTCTAAAGCCTATGGCCTATGACGAAAAGCCCTCTAAAAAGTTTTGTTGAGCAATCTGATGGAAGACCCCTACGAGAAAGGCCACGGATAAGATAGTCGGATTAGGTGGAGAACTGGGAGCTAGAAAGTGGGCACAAGACAGGGTAACGTGGAAAGTTGTTGCTCTGTAAGGAATTATTGAATATGTGGAGACTGTGTTAAAGGTCTAGTCCAGAGCGACCTCAGAAAACTGGGAGCTAGAAAGTGGACACAAGACAGGGTAACGTGGAAAGTTGTTGTTACTCTGTAAGGAATTATTGAATGAGTGGAGACGGTGTCAAAGGTTCGGCAATAACATGTCCAAAATTACGAAAACTACTAAAAAAAATAAAAATAAATAACCCGTTTGGGGACGGAATCCTTCTGTCAACGTATTGAAATTTTTAACCAATAACGCAATAATGACGCGAAGACCTTTTGTTCGCGACCCGTATGTTTTGTCGTTGGGACATGATGCGACTAGCTTCTCGTTTATACGGGCGCGGTTATTTGTCTCCGGCTATATTAGTGCCTTCGATGACAACAAATACAGCAATAAAGGCGATCGGTATTGCGTCCGTCGCGTATAAACTGTAAAACGGAGTCATAAATATTTTTATACAGTCGATAATTCCCTCGGTGTAAGATCAGGAGGCACGTACGGACAACGTGGAGACGGCCGATGAAAGGTTGGAGTCATTAAACGATACCAGATGTGAGGATGACGCGGACGCGCGGCTCCTTCATAACGCTCCGGCAATAAATAGCCAAGTTATTGATGTGTAACATGTGCTGCCAATCGTGGCGGGGGCAAGGAGCGGCGTAAAAGTTTTGTGTGAGTGTCGGACGCGGGGCGGCTCTTTTTATCGACATCGTAAGGACTATTAATAACTGGCCGTCTCGCCAAAATAGAGAGAAAGTTATTTATTATTAACACCAATCAACTCTCAGATAAGGAACATGAGTATCTACTTTAACGAAATACAACTCCGGGCCAAGTTAAGACATTAATAATGAATGATAAACAATCATAAATCTATTTGATGGATACCTTTCACAATGAGCGAAACACATAAACTCAATTATACCATAAATATTTTCATCGGTTAATGCAGTTTATAAAAGCGCGGCGCTAATGCAGTCGAGTCTGCGCGAACGTCGGCGTCTTCTTCTGCACAACGAAATACCGGCTATAATCGAATAACGATTAATTATACACTTAGCTATATATTGCACGTAAATTACAGTTTACTTAAATACATAAATACGTGTTAGTTGTATGATTATCCATCACATATGATTATACTCACTCGGTCAATCATATACGCAACCACACACACACACACACACACACACACACACACACACACACACACACACACACACACACACACACACACACACACACACACACACACACACACACACACACACACACACACACACACACACACACACACACACACACATTTTCCTTCCGTTTTTTTAACGTAGTAAAATCTTTGAGTTTCTGGTCTTTTGCTTTGGCTAATAGTCAAATACATTTCCGATATTAACTGACTGAGAACTCGTAATAATCCGTTTACGATGGCGAATAGATCAAAGAAACGATGAGGAGACAGTATGAAAACCGACTTGAGGGGGCGGGAATGAGAGGTGGAGAGTTGCCGAAAGGAGAAATTTTCGAGATGGCCAAAACCCACCAAAAGCTGTAGCTCTCGAGAAAGGCGAAGATACCTGTCGCTTAGCATCCAGAAGTTTGCTATTCTAGCTTCCTTTCCGATCCTAGAAGGTGTTGTTCGTAATGAAACGTCTATATTGGTATGATGAATTTAGGAGTTCTCTTCGAATGCAGAGGGCGCCCACAGAGAAGGGGATCGTGGAGCAAGATGTCCCATCAGAATTTTGAGGGGAGCCGGAGAAGTTGTTTCAATCAGAACATAGGTATTATTTTCCAGGAATTCTAATCATATATAAAAAGAAGACTACATTTTAATTTCATCGATTTTTCTTATTTTCCTTAAACTAATTAACAGGTTTTTTGTAAAATAAAAAAAATCAAACGTTAAATAAATACTAAATCGATTGTTTTTATAGTAAAATCTTAGCGATTGAAAATAAAAAATTTGACATCGCAAGATAAAGTAAAGTCTTCAAGAAATTAAAAATTATTATTTTCAAATTTAATTGAATTGTTTTATACAGCTCTTACTAAATCGTAATACAGTATAGTATTAAATATAGTTAATTCAGTTTATAGTTGGTTATCAATTAAAATTATCACGCAGCTTGCCAGTAAATAAATTAAATATTTTAAGACGTTTTGTGATTTACGACAGTGATTATGAATAATGTTTGGCTATATAGGCTGAAGGTGATTTTGGGGGAAGGGGGAGATTGGTGAGAAATTTTTGGGACTGCCCTACTAAAGTTGGCACCACTGTCTCCATGTAACGAAGTTGATTTTAGAAATCTTTTTTCTACGATAGTTTTTCGTCTTTCGGTTGGTCCGTCTTATTGAGTATCTCTTCTGTTTTACCGATTTTATGAACTTGATCTCCACGTCTTCAAATTTACCTTGTAGACGCATTCCCACAAACTGAACTTTCGCTAGCGCACAACAAAAATGGTACAATCTTTTTGCCGGTGTCGGTTTTTTGAAGTTTTAAACGAGGAAACAATCGCATTATTTAATACCAGGAGATTAAGGAGGCTGGCCATAAATACCTTTTTTTGCCAAAATACCTAATCAAAGATCGTGTGATGTAACTTGAGCGTTATCGTGGTGAATTATCCACGAGTCATCAGTCTGTGGCCAGACTTAAATCACGTACCGAAATTCATGAACGGTGGGGTGTTTTAAATTTACATATCCAATCAGTGTTACCATCAAGCAACGATCAGACTTCATGACATGTTGCACTTTTGACAGATTTTCATCGTTTCCTCGGTACTAGTACGGCCACCCAGTGCCACCTAATGATTCTTGAGCTCAGAAACGGCTTCATCTCCGTACGCATATTTTAATTTCTTAAACGGTTCTATCGCACTCTCTTGAAGTTTGATACAAAACCCTACTTTAGTGACATAAGGCAAACATAGAAGTTATGGTACAGAAAAAAACTGGCCACTGTAAGAAGTCGACTGTAAGAACCAACAAAACGCTGCTGCATTCTTGGTTTCGCAGTGTTTCCCCGTCATTAGAAAAAGTCAGTTTTATTCCGACCTTGAATTGCAGGTTCCTCCTAATTCGTGAAGTTATCTGCAGGTCGTCGAAAGTATTTTGAGTATATTGTGTCATATTTTATAGTTCGCATCACGTAGTGTAACATTTTTGTCTTCTTCTTCTTCTTCTTCTTCTTCTTCTTCTTCTTCTTCTTCTTCTTCTTCTTCTTCTTCTTCTTCTCCTCCTCCTCCTCCTCCTCCTCCTCCTCCTCCTCCTCCTCCTCCTCCTCCTCCTCCTCCTCCTCCTCCTCCTCCTCCTCCTCCTCCTCCTCCTCCTCCTCCTCCATTTTTACTTTAATGGGCTGTAACATCACGATCTGTTCCGCCTTTATGCAACGACTACCCATACCTTCGTAGCTCATCCTATAGTCGTTCTACCTTGGAGTTTATAACGAGTATTAACCAGACTCCTACAGTCTGCCTTACATTTTTGGACGATACAATTCTCCCCACCGAGAACGGACATGAGTTGCAAATGTCAGTTTATAAATTACACTACGTTCGATATACTTTGTCATTCGAATGTTATCTGGTAATTCAAAAATGCCGGCCTTTGTAGAAAAAGGTCCGATAAGAAGCAGGACGGCATTCAGCAATACGTTTCACGGACAGGAGACACATTTTCAATAAACATGTAGCTACGTAGCCTACCATAAAATAATCAGAACACAGATACCAATACCTGTGACGCGCCAAAGACGGACAGCTGAACACAAAATTAGTCAAGAAAACAGGCTTAAATTCTATGAAGAAATTATTCATACAACACTTATCCACGAAAGTGTTAAAAAAAAAAATAGAAAATTATATTTTTGTCGATAGAGAGAGATGTTACATGAATGAGCGACAAAACAATGACAGAATCGCAGAATAAGTAACCGTTTTCACGTTAAGCAGCATTTTCATTTATGTATTTAATTTTCTATATAGACCTACGTAACTCAAAGTTTCTTGCAGCAATTATATAATATTGTGATATTATTCAATATAGTTTCTTCTTCAAATACTTTATTGCGTTTTTGTCGTTTCAACACCTGACGCACGTTTCACTGAAAAATATCAGCACCATCAGAGGTTTGTAAGTAAATCAGTAACAATCGAAATAATTCTATGTTAATATAGAAACTAACGAGTAATCGAATTTGTTTCGGTTTTAATGTAAAATAACTGATAATCGATTTAAGTCGATTAGTTAACAATTGTTTTAAAGTTTATTTACTTAATCAGCTGTTTTGTCGGTTATATTGGAAATATTTAATGATTATATTTTTTATTTTAATAAATTTATAATTGTAAATAAATCATCTTTTTTTATTTGACTTTGTTCTTTAATTAATAAATTATTGATATTATGTTTGTAAATAATAAGATTTTCCCAAATATTCATTTTTTGACCTTCTTGTATGTTTTTAATTAATTTTATATTTTCAATGCCTGGCAATTGGTGGTTATTATTTAGACAATGTGTGGCTAAGTTATATTTATAAATATTTGGTTTTAAAAATGCATTGCGGTGTTGAAGGAGTCTATCGAGTAGTTTTTTCTTTGTCTGTAAAATTTATTACAATCTGGACAATCTACTTTGTATGTTCCATTTCTGTTGTGAATATTGGATTTAATTGTAGGTTTTATTTTATTATACAAACGACAAAAACGCAATACAGTAGTTGCAGAAGAAACTGTATTCAATAATATCACAATATTATATATTTAGTTATATAATTTGTGATGTTTTCAATTTGTTTCTTCTGCAAGTATATAATATTGTATATTCTTTTTAATAATGAGGTGTTAAAAAGAATATACAATATTATCTACTTGCAGAAGAAACAAATTGAAAACATCACAAATTATATAATTACTGCAAGAAACATCGAGTTACTTATATAGAAAATTTATTTATATATATAGTCAATTCATGTTATGTGAACATTAGAAAAAAAAGATTAATTTTTATTGAATGGAGCGATTTTGTGAAAATTCTAAAAGATAGGATACCGTACACGTAGGCCGATTAATTAAATAAGCATAGGCCTACGTTATTTTGAAGCTGAGATTATGACAGAAAGTCGTTCTTCAAGCAAAAGCCGTGTAAATTAGCATAAGCAGGAAGACAATTCAAACGTTGCTTCGATCAATAGCGTCCGAAATACCAACAGCGACTACTGATGTAATGATTCTAAATAAAGCCGTTTGGCGAATCGCGTGCGAAGGAAGATGGCCTGGCTTAATGGTCAAGATCCATTCTGTTCGGCCACAAAACCTCTATCAAACGGCCGTACTAGGAATTCGCATAAAAGTGCTTTCTTCATTTACGAGTGCCGGCTTTACGTCCTCTTCCACGCTAAGCACGACCCTCGCATCATATTCGTCCGATTAAAACTTTAATACCCTTTTTTTAATTAAGGCGTATGTATCTGCAAGTACACAACAGGTACTATCTGGCACTTTTTTCTTGTTTTTCTTTTTGGAAGCGTTCTCCGCCAAAAAGTGTTTACACGTACGGCGAGAATAAACTTTACAATGTTTTCAAAACTGTGTAACACGCATTACGGGCCGAATTATAAAATTCTAGTACAAATGTCTGCGCGTGCGCACCCGTATGTCTCATTATCTGATCGCTATCTTTAAGGTGTGTTAACCTTCAGCGTTTAGTTTGTATTACAATCATCAGTATAAATTTCTTTAAATCGAGTGTAAATTCGCTACAAAAGATTCACGAAGGCGAAAGATCGATTAATCTAGTTCACGCTGAGCCTTCATAACGCTGGGTGAATGGTTGTCAGATTAGGAACAGGAAAAATCTCAAAATTATTTAAAGTTTCCAAAAAAATAGACGATTATGAAAAACTGAAATCGATGTGTGTGGGCACGTCTGATCTAAAATGCGACATCGAAACCAGACTGGAGCCAAAGAAGTTGAGAACTTTGCTAGAAAAGAATGTCAATAGCACGACTATCTAGGCGACTGGTACAGAATCTAGTAAGTTGACGCGAGAGGGAATCAAGCAGTTCCTTTCAATGAAGTTTTTTAAACAGATCGTAGTGTTTATTACTTACGAGCACTAAAGTATAAGCAAAATTAGCGCTGTTAACAAAGCATGAAAATGCAAATGGAAGACGGGGTAAAGTGGATTGAAGCAATGTGTGTCTTCTGTAGATAAGTATTAGTTTCCAGTGAAGTAGGCTAGAAAAAGTGTCTTGTTGATTTATAAGTAGATACTGCGAAAAATTTAATATACTTATTACATATACACGAGATGTTCATAAATGACCATCATCATCATCTAAAGGACATGGCTTGTCAAGTTAGCCACGTTTCTCTCTCAATCATTGTCCTCTTTAAATCGCAGTACGATAGGAAGTTCATCTCCTTTCCCACGTCTTTGAAGAAGCAGCTCTTGGTCGCCCTCTTGGTTTGCTCCCAACACCTTTCCTTCAAAAACCTTAATTAAATTATTGATTGTGTCGTACCACGTGCCCGATCAATTTTGCCCTCCTTCTTTCAACAATTTTTAAAAGTGATCTATCTTCGTTCACTTCTGCGAGGACTTGCTCATTACTTTTCTTCCATCCAACTCGTCCTCGTCGTTCTCATCCGGACCCACATTCCCTTGCTTCCGGCTTCCTCCTTTCTGTGTGGCCGAAGGTCCACGCCTCGCAGACATAAGTTAAGGCACTCCATACAAATGTTTTTGCGAACCTTTTCCTTACCTCCATACTTAAGTGACTATTTGTAAGTAAATTCCTTTTGTTCTGAAACGCCTGCTTCGCTAGAGCTATCCTTCTCTTAATCTCTGTCCCATATCTATTTTCACAAGTGATGGTGCTCCGCATGTATCAAAAACGTTCAACCTGTTCTACAATTGTATTACCCAATTTAATATCAAGTTTTATATTCTCTTTCTTCTTCTCTTTTGTTTTCTTTTTAATTTAAGTTTGTCTCGAGTTTCAGACAAGATTTCTAACGTTCTCTTCATTTCTTTTACCGAGTATGCGATTATTACTATGCTATCTGCAAAGCGGATACTATGAATGCGCCTTCGATTAATCTTAATGCCGTTGGTTTTTTCTTTCATTCATGTGATGCCTCTTCAATAAATAAACGAATATGGGGACAAAGGACATCCTTGTCTGACTCTTTTTGAAGTGAAAACTTCTATAGACACGTTGGGCGATTTTGGATGGGTAAAATCTTATGAGTTCGCGTCACCGACATGCTAATGCCAACATGATAATGTCGGCATGCTAATGTTAACAGTATATCTGTAGCTATAAGTATGACGTGTTGCGCGTGGCCAGCAGTGAAAGTATAGATTATACTTGTGTGTAATACTATTATTTATACTATTTACCACACTTTTATAGTTTACGTACTTTACTTTGGAGTTTCTTACACTGCCGAATTTGCTATCGCGTGTTCGATCCCTAGCGCGATTTTGGCTTTCCGTATTAACAATTAACGCAATACTTATGATCTATTTTACATTATTTTTATTCTTATTAATTACTTATACTATATTATATGATATTTACATAATTGTTATTTGTCCGTCTGGCTGTTAACTTAGGGTTTTTCGTCATGTCTAATGTCGAAGTATGTATTTTTAATAGTTTTTTTATTATTGTAAGATTGTAACATTAGTGCTGTGTATATGTATATAAGTAAAGTTAAATTGACTACGTGGAAAGTTTAATGTGTGTATACTGTGCATTGTTTAAATTGTGTTTTAGTTTGATCATTATTTTAAATGTTCAAATGTAGGATCACTGTGCAGTACAAAAGTGAGTACTAAATATGTTAATATTTTTATATAGAAAAATAAATAACATAAACAAAGCATGTATTTTCAAATATTTCCAATATTCGTATCAATATTTCCGTTTAAAAATTTGATATTATTTATTTTTTATTTTTGATATTTGACCTCTGCCATACATCATGCAATGAGTATTTCATAGTGGCTTAGGAGTTATCTTACTAGCGTGGTAAAACAAATTTCTAGTTGTTCGATAGTATTTTTGCCGCGGATTAGTAATTAATAAGTAAACCATATAAAAATGTATATAATTGTTGCTCGGAGTGCCGATAGATGTGAAAACCAGACTGATGTTAAAGATTTTAATTTACAAAAATTTTAATTTTTGATACTACAATTAATTTGAATATCCAAAAAAAACCACTGTTATTTCATAGTTTTAAGTTTTCACTTCTGTCGGCAGTCCTCAATGACTGCCTATTTTTAAATTTTTTATTGTTTACAATGACCATAGTAAACATATAATAGCAATCTGCACCTAGGTCTCAGGCTTCAGCATAGAGCTACTGAAAAAATAAAACTATCCATCTTGATTCTTGTTTATACCAACATACTAAAGGCTGTATGTCTCCTTGATAATAGAAACCTAATCATAACACTGAAGGGAGAGAGCCCTTTGAGCTAATGCAGTGTTTCGTGTGTGAAGTATTGTATAGTGTTTTCAACACAGTGAATATATAGTGCAACTGTACAAACAGTAATGATACTGTGCATTGCCCAAATAAATAAAATAAATAATAAAAATGAATAAATATAAATTAATAAACATGATTCAGATTGCATAAGCTGAATCGTAGTAAAAATAGGGAGTACAGAATTCATGCATGGACATGCAGTTTCGACACACCTGTCGCTAGCGTTGTGTACGCGCGTATTTTATTAGTGTGTGTGAAACCTGTCCGTTCCTGAAATGTAACCAACCCTTTTCAAGTAGAATAGTTATATGTTTATTGTTAATTATAAGAAAACTATGTACGATAGGATAAAACGAAAGACACCAAAGTGTGTAGAAATTATAGATAAATAAAATGTTAAAAAAACCATACAGAGATGACGAAAAGTGCAATTACTATACGTAAAAAATGAATAACTCTTTTTGTGAATACCATAAAGAAGTGCAATTTACGTATAGTAATCACATAAAAATTAGTGATCGATTGAAGATCGAGTGAGGTGAAACAAACTTCGTAATTCGCGGAAATAGGCGAAAATAGTGAATTGAACTAGAGTGGGGGTAGTAACGCCTCGACAGAATCTGACAAGTTGAAAAGTGTTCAGACAGGAATTTTTGCACGACCTGACTATAAATACCAGGTCCCGCTAATAAAGTTTCTTCTTCTCGATTCAACCATTGCCGCAGGAGGCTATGTCAGTCGACGACACAAATTCACAATTATCGTAAGAGTCACAGGATCAACTAGCTATACAGCCAGAGCTGCAAAATACATACGATGAGGTCTATGGACACACCGGCAGCATATGACGTGAGACGAGACGACTATTAATCAGCACACACGGAGGACACGACCAGAGGACCAGAAGCACATGCAGAGGACACGACCAGAAGGACACGGAGGATGTACAGATGAATAACCACGTCAAACGAGGTGATAAGAAAAAAAGTTTAATTACAGACAGTTGAAAGACACTAATTAAAGTTTGAATGGAAGACATTCAACCAATATTAAAATAAATAAATGATACATAAATGTAAAAGCAGTAAAAGTTAGAATAATATTTCTTGTATCGAATTTAGAAATTAGTAACGTAAATGATAAGAGAAATAAATAATTTTTGAATTAACGTAATTAGTAAAGTCTTTGATGATAAAGAAAAGAAATGCATATGCAGTTGAAAGTAAAACAAAGTAACATAAAAGAAGTTTGAATAGAAGTAAATTCATTTTTTGAAGCTAATGAATCAGCAATTGCAAAAATATGAACACACCATGAGTAAGCCGAGAGCAAAATAAACATTTTAAAGTAATTACAATTATATAATAAGAGTTGTATATAACTTATGTATGTAATTTGTTAGCAATAAGTTATGTACGAAAACTTCGTACAAACGATTTAATAATGAGGTATTATTTAATATCCGATACGAGAGATGTTGTTTAAAGAAATAAATAATGGAACGATTTAAACTGAAATAACGTATCATCTTCTTATTACGATTACACCCATAAATTCAATACACAATATGTAAATGCTTTAAATTGGTTAACTTGCGTTGTATAAATAATTGTCTCCCAAAAGCATGAGGCTACACAAGTTAAATTAACTTAAATCGATGTATTTGTATTGTTGTAATTGGCGCTCCAAAATCATGGGGCTCCACAAATTTAAATAAATATTAAATAACAAATTTGTCATGTTGTAATAGGCTACATATTAAATGTAACTTTAGAATGCCATCGGGTAGAATATTGACCTAATATGAATAATACGGCCTAATATTAGCATAATAAGACTACTGACCTTAAGAAATTAATTAATATTTACCCTGTATATGGAGTAATTTCAATATTAAATCAAAGCAACCAACAGACATAGGAACCCAACGTCAATACAGGTGCATCGACATCAACACAATTTAGAAGTAAGTAAATTGTTTTATTTTCCGCGTGAGAAATATCTGCTTAAAAACCGTTTTTTTTAACGTTAGTACATCTGCCAGTGACAACTGCCAAGTTTGGAGTCTTGCCGAATGCATAGTTTATATTGAACAACATGTTAAGTTATATTTTGATATATTAGGCTATGTTTTAACACTCTGCAATGGAAGAGCGAAGAACTTGCATTCAATTTGTGTAAATAGTGAGATATCCTGGATTTTATTATCCATGATGTGTCCGTTGATTAACTAATTATAAATATATAACTACTGACTCGGAACACTAAGTTTTTTACGAAAAAAATGTTAAACTTTTACCTCGTAGTAAGCGAAGCTTGTAACAAGCGAAAACTAGTTCAGGCTACAAGGTAAAAGTTTAACATTTTTACCACAAACAACTTAGTTTTCCGAATCAGTAGTTGTATATTTATAATTAGAATGAGATAAAATGGTTTGAAGTGGGAAAAACGTCGCAGAAGGTTTGGTGAGTGCATGAACGAGCCGTGCAGATGGTACAGATGGTATAAGAGCTTCACATAATGAGTTGAACACCGTTTTAGCTAGGCGAAGCTTGTGATATTGTGTTCCGTGGATTCCGGTCACTTGACAATACGGTCAATGAAGAGTTTTTTGCGGCATTTTACCTGATTTTCCTGAAGGTGTTCGTAGAAAATGGCCATATGTACGGAAAGGTAGTTTACTGAAATTGCGCCGCGACGCACGTCGTTGCTTGTTCAAGATTTTTAGTTAATAAACTGGCACTGCGATCGCTGTATGTTCTCAGAAGCCTTTCCAGTTCTCAGGAATGGAGAAAACATTAGACAACGTTTCGCGGCTGTTGAAGGATTCAGTATCGTATTTAGAATTTGGCCGGGGAGGGCGGAGTCGGCTTCATACAAAAGAAGAAACGATTTAAGACTAATCAACATTACTATCTTTAAAGTGGTTGGAATACGTGTGATAACATCCTGAAATCTGTCCTATTAAATTGAACGCCAATAACACAATAAAAATTCGCGTTATTGAAACATTATTTAGAAGATACTTACTGACTGAATTGACCTGCCTATACAGCATTTCATATTCCAAATGCATACGCAAATGCTGTTTAATAAACCTGTTTTTATATTTAAAAATAGTTACTACTATATTAGTGTACACAGCGAAAAAACCAATAGAATAGCCTAAAAATTAAGGTAATAACCAAATTCGTCAACTTATTTCGATTCTCTGGGGGGGGGGGGTCCGGTCCCGTTTGTCCGATTCTAAATACGCCCCTGGAAGGCACTGAAAAACCGCTTAATATTTTACCAAAACGTAAATTCGGAAAATGTCTTGAAGACTGACAGAATATATTGGCTTAATTTCTTGCTGTATTCGATGGAGGTTAATTCGAAACGTTTAAAAAAATATAGATATAGGAACTAAAAATCACGTTTTTTTATTAAACGAAAATTTCATGAACTTTTTGACCAAACCTTGTATATTGCTGCTGTGTGTTTGTATAGAAGTACCCGAAATTTAAGAACAGAAGAAACCGTATCCATTTGGTACAAATAATAACACTGTACATTCTAAAACTGAAAGTATTCATATAGTGTACCATAAACGGAATGTCGACGTGGCTAGGGGGAAGCAACCAAAGCAAAGCGAACAACTCCAGTATGTCTCACAAAAATGTGTTAAAACAGTAATAATTTTTATAGTGACAAAGGAAGCGTCTTATTTCATTAGGAACAACTGTTGGAACACATTAAGGAGTAAATTATATAACTGTTTGGGAGAGAGCTGTCGGGTTATAATGTTGAAAGTCTTTTCGTTTAATTGCCGTCATAAAACTGGCGAAGAGTTATCGTACAAAGTCTGCTGAAGTTTCAAATTAAAACTCGAACTAAAAATCCATTACTAAAAATACAGATCGACAGACTCCAAGTCGACACGATCAGAAACAAAGAACCGTTCTCCTTCATTATACCGTACTTTCTTGTTCATTACACCGCTCTTTACCGTCTCGCTTTCCTTCACTTTAACTCACTCCCCGTCTGTCTACTTATTTTCCCTTTTGTTTATCGAGCAGTGTTCAGTTTCTCATAACATCGTTGCTTTCTATTTCGTTTCATTTTATTTATTTATTTTGTTTTATGCCGATCTATCCTATAGACGAATACGTTTTCCTGCAACAACGTACAAAACCAGAAAAGACATTAAATTTTGTCGGGGAATTGCGCTTGTAAATATGTAAACGTTTAAATTTTAAAATATTAGTAGTGTCTGTTTTGTAACGTAGGCTTACATCCGGCCGGTGTCAACATTATTGGGATGAAATAGAACCGGGCTGTTAGGCCGTTGTCGTTTGCTGTTAATTAGCAACATGGTCGGCTCTTCAGAGCAGCAAAGCGACAGAGAACACACGCATATCTTAGCCCGACAATATTCGAGTACTTTTACTGGGTATAAGCAACGACCAACGAGGAAGAGAAAAATCAGCCGTCTAGTAACACCGTGTGGTTTCGAGGGAGTTGTGTGTGTGTGTGTGTGTGTGTGTGTGTGTGTGTGTGTGTGTTGCTTTGTTGCTTATCTAGCCCAGGTGTACCAGACAAGACTGGTGTGTTATTCGACCTAGCGATAGGGTGGGCTGGCTGACCGAACCGTGACCTTGACCGTGATCCCAAGGTGACAGCAGAGCCGTTGCTATTGTGGGTCTCAAGCAAAACCACGTGCAACGG
Source organism: Magicicada septendecula (assembly GCA_034769895.1). Lineage (NCBI taxonomy): Eukaryota > Metazoa > Arthropoda > Insecta > Hemiptera > Cicadidae > Magicicada > Magicicada septendecula. The sequence continues at coordinate 74,185,469 of CM068376.1, forward strand.
CTGGTATTGATACCACGTGGAAAAAATATTGATATAATCTCTGTGCGTGCAAGAATTGAAGTCGGTCGAACGCAGAGGTATAAAAGCTAAGCTATTTAATTCAAGCAGTCTTAAAATATGATCAAGATGGAAAAGGAGCGAAAGACCGGATCAAGCGTCATCGCATAGTCTTGGAATCAACGAAGAGGGGACATCAGATTAATTTTGGAAAATTCGTTCACTTTATTAATTTGTAGGCTGATTATGTGTTGCTCGTAGAGCGCTTTGTACTTCTGCTGCAAGGACTACTCGATCCTAGAAGTATTCGTTTCAGTGGGACAGAGCGGTAGCGTCGACTGCTCACGTTGTCCAGCCACCAATGAGGCGTCAGGAGTCATTATCGTCTTTGTCGTCAGGACAAATCCTATTTCGATAGTGATTGTGTGGTAAGGACTTTGTGGCAGGGGCGAACCTAGGGGTTGATATGGGGGATATATCCCACCCGAAATCCGAAAATGTTGGACAAAATATTTTACACTGGTTGCGTGTTTTTTAAATGTAATTAACTAAAAAAACTGACAATCATTATATTTTCTAACACAACTATTTAACATAATTTTACATGCTCTAAAATTTATATTCACAACCCTGTTGGATACATTTATATCCACAGAAATTATATACATGCTGGTAACCCTCACTTTTTTTACTTTATTAACTTTAACCTCTTTAAAGTATTTATATTCCACAGAAAGGTATTATTATGCTTGCAAGACTAACAGGAAGCCTATCTGATGTATGTTTTTAATTTATTTTAATGAAATTAATGAATTACAGCTATTATTTGCCTATTGGTTTTAATTTTTGGTACGATTTTCATTGTAACATGAGAAAAACAATACTCTAAGAAAACGATATGTGGTTGAAATCCCCCCCCCCTAAATGAAATCCTAGGTTCGCCCCTGCTTTGTGGTGCTTTGCCAGTGGTCACCGCCTTCAGCAGTCTTCATGATTTCAGGCATTAAAAGCTTTGCGAGATCTGACACGTAGTCGAGATATCGACTTTTTCCTCCACCATCCCTTGAATGGTTAGTTTATCAGTACAGTCAAGTCTAATCGTGTGACCCACAAAGCAGTTGGCAGTCGACGGTTCTCTGAATACCTAGACGTATCTCCCGTACGTATGAATGGATGAACTTGGAGATACCGAGTGATACAAAGCATGACCTATACAAAGAACTGAAATTCTCTAAGATCAGACAGTAGCTTATATAGTTTATGTAGTAGCATATACGTATACTTTAAATTAAAAGACGCTATCGAACGGTTTAAAAATAGAAAAACAACCGGCGCAGGTAATATAAACTCAGAAATTATTAAATATGGTGGTGTTTTGTTACATTTAAGGGTCCTTCATTTGCATAATATGTGCTCGGGACAGACACTTATACCACAAGAACGGTCAATGTCGAAAGTGATCTCCCTTTTTAAGAAGGGAGATAAAATAGACACCAACAAGTTACTAGTATCCTAAATTCACGTTATAAATTATACGCACTGTTATAACAACAAGACTACAAAACATAGCAGGAACTCTTTTAGAGGAAGAACAACATGGTTTTAGGATAGAACGCTCTTGCGTAGACTGCATATTCACTATACAACAAGTGATAGAAAAACAAAGTGAAAAGAATTTAGATACAAACAGCAGAAATAAAATTTCTGAGAACAGTTAAAAGGTGTAATAGACGAGATCATATAAGAAATGAAGAGGTAACAAGTGATTTAGATAGTTTTTGAGTAAATGAAAGGATTAATGAATACAGAAGGAAATGGATTCAACACATATATAGAATGGAGGAAAGTAGAATACTGAAGACAGCGAGAGATTACAACCCTAAAACCCTAGATGCAGAAGAAAAGTTGGTAGACCTAAGAAAAGGTGCACTGTGGAATAGGAAGAGGCCGCTAAAGCCTAAAACCGTTAAGAAGATTGATGATTTATACTTTATGTTGTAGCTTTGTGGTTTATATTGTAGCTTGTATAGGCTGTATAGTAGTTTATACAATTATGTTGTTCCCTATTGTATTCATATCAGATTACATAGAAGTTCTCAACGCAATCAAGTCGAATAGTGTCGCCCACAAAGTCAATATCCTTTTCTAAATCGTTGGCAGTAGAATATGCAGGCGTTTCTAGACATGCTGACCTGTGAGCGAAGGAGGAACTTGGAGGTACAGTACTACGCGAACTATACAAAGAACGGAAATTCCCGGTCTATATAAAAGTAAAGTGTCTCCAGCATTTAAGCCCACTCTGCGAATGTCGGAAGGCGGAGTACAAAACAGGTGCAGGGGTAGATCGTTTCGAAGACTACGACGGCCCGTATCGTCAGAGTTGTTAAAAGGATTACGTTCTGTTTCGCTGTGTCTGATTTGTTGTAAAAGTTTGTGTTACACGTTTTTGGCGACCACAGCGGAAGCCATCTTCAGTAGCAGTGACGTCACAGACTGGACTGTTTATTCTACGTACGCACCTGGTCCCTTCGTGCGGTAGTCGCCGAAATATAGAACAAACGTTTACAACAAATCGCCCACGGCCAAAGAGCCCTGAATCTTTTTACCACTCTGTTAATAAGTAGGCTGACCAAATAACTATTAACACCAAACACATTATTAATACTGTTATTATTATTACGTTGCCATTATTATTTTATTGTTATCAAGTTTCTTAATAGACACGCACCTGCACGCGCCAAGAACAATGTTAATCAGATTTGATGGTTCTAATTTTGAAAGTTTCAAGATGAATTTTTTTCAGGTGCACCAGCATTTTCTCAGAATTTTATTTTTTTTTAGAAAAATAGTTATAAATTTCTACGCCGTTCATTTGAAATCTATAGAGAACTTCAAGAATGCCAGCCAGTGTGTTTACTTCAAACCAATTTTTATCTTCAGACCGTTAGCGTTGTGAGAAGACAGTTGCGAATAAACAGTTGTTGATGTGAGAAGTCTAGAGTAAACTGTTATTTACCCTCTGAATTGAAAATAAGTACCCTCTCAATTGATCATCTACGAAACGACGATATAGGGAAAGACCTGAAAGTAGGGAAGGATTGGAAGTCCCATGTGGAACGCATGGTAGACACGAGTATTCTTAAACAAGCGTTTAAATATAAGTCAGTGGGAACGAGAGATCGTGGAAGACCATAGAAAAAATGGTCAGAGACTCTGTGAAGTAGGAACGGACTGTAGACCAAGGTATGTAGCGAAGAAGAAGAATTGAAAAGAAGTGTATCCTCGTTTCGTGACTAATAAGTTTCCGTTATTCAGTTTTTCCGTTTTCATCATAAAATCAAAAATGTTTACTCTACAATATTTATAATTCGGAACAGACTGACGTGAGAGTCGCCCCTTTTGTCGGGACGGTGGGCAAGCGTTTACAATCCGAGACGATTGGTCAGCCTCAGAGTAGTACGACCGGAAGGAAAACGACTGGTGGGGAAATTAAGAAGGCTTCAGAGAGAGACAGAGAAACGAATGATTTGGGGGAGGGGGTGTTACGCGCTAGACGTTGGGAGAGAGTGGCATCGAAACGGGACGTCGGAAAGAGATCAATCGAGAAAGCCAGGGCTGTAATCTGTAAGTAAGTGGGATCACATGGAAATGGAAACGTTCGATAAACGGGCGATTCACAAATCATACGTAAGAGAGAAAATATGGCGGCGTGTTGCGGTCAGAAACAGATGGAGAGGACAGAGCGAAAGAGAGACAGAGAGCAACTGTTAATTATGCATACATGATCGTGTCATAAAATTGATGTATTGTGATGTCGGCACGTCCCACGGGGGGAGGGGGGAGGTAGGTTATGCGGTGAATAAAAACCCGGTGGAAAACTACGAGAGCGAATGCAATTGACAGTCCGAGTGTGATTTAAAACAACATTGTCCCGGTTTATCTGATACACCATGTGCTATATTGTTTTGTACCGATCTGTCTAAAAGTCACATTATAACACTTCCCCTCCAGCGTATTGCGTAACACAACGAACTGCCATGATTCTAGTTTGTGTAAAAAGCAATGGTACAATAAAAACTGGGGCACAGTAGTTCGTCCGTCAGTGGGTTTGGTGTTTGGCGGAAGGTTCTGGTTTCAGTCCTCGTCGCAGCCGATAATACCAAAACGTGTCCGTTAGACGTAAGATGGACTCGAACAGGCAAAGTGAATGTCCTAGTGTAATGATGGGCGGATGACACGTAGCGCGGTTTCCCATGCCCCTTCTCTCCCTATTTTGCTGGTATCGTGTCGTCATCTCCTCACCTTATAGGTATCTATATAGATATCTGTATATATGTATAGATACCTGTGATTTAAAAACTATGGATATTAACAATTTTCTTCTTAGTCATCCTCTTATACCCGTCGGGTATCAAGGTTTTCGAGAGAGCTCTCCATCTCGTCTTGTCCAGTGTCAAAACCCTGGTACGGACCTAAATTGCTCCTCTGCCTTCTACACTCTTTTTGACGTTATCCTCCCATTCGTTCTGGGCCGTCCTCTTCCTCTACTGCCTTCTGGTTTTGCCTCCCATGCTCGTCTCGGCTACCTTTCCACATTCATCCTACATACGTAGCCAAACCGACCCAGCTGCGAGCTTCCTTCTCAGTTCTGCTCAGGAATGTCATCTCCATTGCTTATATTCTCTTTTTATGTCTGTCATTCTGTCCATGACTCGCAACTGTGCGTCAGTGTTGGAGCATATACAGATTTGTATACTGCCAGTTTGTATTAACAATAATAATAATAATAATAATAATAATAATAATAATAATAATAATAATAATAATAATAAATTTTAATGGCTCCTCTTTTATGGCCCAAGCAGTCTAGGAGTTAAACAGGGTAGGCAGTGTTATGTGTGTCGTTAGGCACAAAAGGAAGTTAGTGTGGTCAGCACTACGCTTCGGCTGGCCATTATTACCCCAGGTACTAATTTCCTCATACAAAATCAGCAATGAGATTTCCAAACGCATAATGGTGGTAATAGGGTTTTTTATGCCCACCAGAAAATTTTCGAATCCAGTTTAGTTAACAAAAGAACCAAACTTAGATTATAGTAAGCCAACCAAACCAAACCAAGACCTTAGTAAGATCAGTTGTGCTGCGGAAACGTGGACACTACTTAATAGTGACGTACATAATTTAAGAATTTTTGAAAGAAGAATTCAGACGAAAAGAATATAAGAAGAATTCTAAGAAATGTCTTTGGGCCAGTGAAGGAAGGTGAAGAATGGCGCATGCGGAACATTAGGGAATTGGAGGAATTGATAGATGGCGAGGACATAGTGAGGTTCAGCAAGTCTATGAGGATCAGCTGGTTGGGACTGTGATGCGCATGGAGGGCGACAGAATGCTCAATGCAATTCTTAGAGGGACAATATATGGGCAATGAAGGAAAGGAAGACCTAGAAGAAGGTGGCTACAGGATGAAGAAAATTACCTCAGTAGGATGGCTATCGGAGATTGGAGGCAGAGGCTGGACGACCGAGGTGTTTGGAGTCGACTAGTCGGGGAGGCCAAGGCTCGTCGTGGGCTGTAGCACCAGAGGACAAGACTCATTTCCTCAGGATAAGTCGACCTGCTAGCTAAAAAACGCACTTTCATTTTATGGTTTACCAAGGGTTCGAACTTGGTACCTATAAAGTAGTAGAGAAGGCGCCATAACCACTGAACTATTTACTTTAGTGTTTATATTATGAGAAGTTCCTCGGTCATTCTGTGGTCCAATTCATTTCTAGATATTTACAATCATTTTAACAAGGTACTTCAATATTAAAGTAACATCGTTGTCTATCGAGCATCACAAAGTATAAACCGCATTACTTTTGGTGTCTCCGAAATGGTTTGATCTATCTATACAGTTTTTTCTATGTTTTTGCTTATCTAATCTCACACAAGTTATACCTAACCTAAGCTTACCGATAACTTCTGAACGTTACAAACGAAAAATTTTTGTCATTTATACGTAAGATTACCTTGTGCAGAAACCTTTTAGTGTAAAGGATACATCAGATTACAGGGTCAGATATTCTGAAAGACGAATTAAATATAAAATTTATATGCACATACATGTGCACGGTAATTATAATTATAATTATACGCTTTGGCAAAATTAGCTGAGACCTGTGAACTGTGAGTTCGGGTTCCCAGAGGAGGGTGAGCCCGTTTACGACGTGGGGTTACAAAATGGCCGGAAGTAACAAAAACCCGCTGTACAGCAGTGATGTATATAATAAACTTCCCGAGAGAATGTGACTCTTGGCTTAAACTAAAAGTTACTCATAACCAGAGACACCGATTCATCATTAAATTTCTTAAAGAAATACCCATAATGGCGAAATTATATAAGAACTGATCATACGAGATCGTGTGGACAAGTAAGTAACTATTAGATTTACAATACACTGTATTAAGCACTACTTTCTGACTTGAACGGAGAACGTAAGTTGGAAAATTCGGAACAAAGACGCTGATATTAAATAACAAATTCTAAACAAAACATTAGACAAAAATAAAAGAGAAAGTACGAGGAATCTTCAGACACTGTAGAGCGTCTGATATTGAATACCAGATCCCAAACAAAATATTATAAAATATAAAATACGATGAATCAGCAAGAACTTGACCTTCAGAGTTAAGTTTACCTAGAGGGCCACAGCCGCCCTAAGCGAAAAATAAACGTAGAAGATAAGTTAGTTTTAATTATGTTTTGACTTTAATTTTATTAAACTCTTGATTTGTTTAGGCATTTACTATATATTAACTGAAGTTCATGTTCTTTGAATAAAAGCCTGTAGTAAATTTTCAGTTGTTAAAAACCAGACGAAAGAATTTGTTAGAAATTACAAACAGATTACTAAAATGAAAATTACAAATTATTTTCTTTTAAATAGAAAACTATGGTCACTGAGTGACAATCATTTAATACTACAATATTACTAAATGGATTATATTGATCATCTTGTTATTAAAATTAGCAGTCTCTGTAATTCAAACTTTGTCGTGTTTACTTGCTGAACTGCTACTTGCCATGTTCCGGACGAGACCTTTCAATATTTCCACCATTTTCTGTCCTAAACCAAGATTTGACTTTCAGAGTTAATTTTACCTAGAAGGCAACAGCCGGCTCTAGCTATTTTGTCTCCCTAAGGGAAAATTAAACGTACTGTCCCCTTCCTTCCACTAAAAAAGTAGTAAAATAAAACTGAGAGATAAATTGGTTTTAATTATGTATTGACTTGAACTTTATTAAACTCAATGTGGTCGTGGTTTAGGACTTCAAAACGCTGGAAACACTGTAAGGCCTCGTACGGAATTTGACAAGTAGCAGTTCAGCAAGTAAACGCGACAAAGTTGGTATTGAATTTATACACAATTTGAGAAATGATTTGAAAATAAAATAGGACATATGAAAAACTGAAGTCAATTTATGGATGCCGTTGAAATAGTATGTTGAATTTAGTTAGTAAAGTATCAAGAAAACTTAGTAAGTTACTTGTAGACCTATAGAGTTCTACGCGCTTTCAAGGGGGCAAAATGAGCATGCATAGAACCTTTTAGTTCTACGTCTTAGGTTAACTATTCAAACGATATTGTGGTAAGTCCAATAAGCCTTTCTTGACTCAGTGAGCTCAAGATTTTTATAATTTAAGTTTATAAAAGCTTCTCTAATCATTTTTTCTTTTGCAAAATTTTCCACGTCCAAAATTGTGCCTACCTCGCCTTCTGGTTGAGCCGCCTGGACGGGAACCAGCAGTTTTGGCTTTAACAGAGTAGTAAATTTTACCCCAGAGCTACTACTCTTTTTACCTTCTTATCGTTCAATCGTTAACTAATAATGAAATGAAGGGTGAAGCCAAATAGTTGATAAATAAGAGATACAGAAAATTTTGAGAGAGTTCTGATTTAGTGGGACCGCTAAAACACGGTGTAAGTGTTAATTATGTATTTACATAGACTTAAAAAATCTACTCTTTTTTTTAGATTATATGATATGATGACGTTAGATGTAATATAATGTAGTTAAATGTTGAGGAAAATCATGTTTTAAGACCTTTCATAATTATGGAATTTTTCTTATTCATCATCTTATGGTGTATTAAAATTCATCACCGAACTGAGGCTACAGTAGAGCATCAGTTATCCGGAAGTCGATCATTCGGAACCTTAGTTATCAGGACAGTATTCGAGTGTACGTTAAGATGGTGACGATTTTCCGTCCTGCAAAACAAACAACATTGCCTAAATCCTGGCCGGAAACATTTACCAGAAGAAATGACACAGGACATTCCCAGCAACGATGTCCCTAATGAAACGTTATCTCAGTTCTGGACAGTTTGAGATAACGAATAAGGAGTCAGGCTTTGAAGTAGCCTATGTGACAACGGAAACACTGAAGACAGGCTTTATCTGTGATGTACATGACACGAGCTGCCAGACTCTCACGGACGAGGAAATAATAAAGCAGGTCCCAAAATATTACTTCAGTGGTGGAAACAGAGGAAAATGAACATCCTGACCAATGATGAAGCATTTCACAGTCTTGAGACTCTTGAGACACCTATGAAGTGTCTTGAGAACCAACAAGAACGCGGCAAAATTCGGTTACTATGTTAAAGAGACTGCGGGACTGCTTCTTTAGTAAAACTAAATTTTAGTAAAATACAATTCAATTGGATGCTCTTCATTTGTGTTTTTGTCTTCATCTGACTACATAGCTCCTTCCGTTTTAGATGTCGTCAGGCATCCCAACCTTTCTTCTTCCCCGTCCTCTCTTCCCACCTGTGATCCTTAGCTCCAGACAGCTTGTACGCAACGCATTCCCCAACCAGAAGTTTTTCTCTTTCTTATTATTTTCAGCAGGTCCTTCCCTCTCATATTTCGCCAATACTCCATCGTTCCTCACTCTACCAGTCCATTTCGCCTTAATAAGTTTTCGCCACAACCACATTTCGAATCTCTCTCGTAGTATTATTCTCAAAATTATTAAATTCCGGGCTGTTAGGTTGCTGTAAATTCTCGACATCGTTGGCAACGTTTCGTATCCCCCCCACCCGGAGATCTTCAGGCCGGAAAAAGCGACAGAGTTTTACGAAAATATTTACAATAGTTACGGTAGATTTTAGGCCGAACAATACCCGACATTTTTTTTGGGTAACAGCAACGACTATTAGTCGGTATAACGCGGGAAAAATGCTATTTTCGGTAAAACGCGTTACTGATTGCTTTTATGATCGCCCTAAGATCTGCTGTAACTGTTTTCTTAACACTCTGTCGCTCTTTGCGGCCTGAAGGAAAGGGGGGGACGTTGCCGACGATGTGGAGAATTTTCAGCAACCGACCCTGCCTAACAGCTCGGTATTTAATAATTTTAAGAATTTTGACATCGGCCGTGTAAGCTTGGTATCTTTCTCCTTTCCTTTTGACGGTCCACGTTTCACTGCCGCATAAGACGACACTCCAAATAAAACATTTAGCAAATCTGTAACTCGTCTCAATCTAAAACCTCCTCGTTGGCAGCAAAAGTTCTCTTATCCATAGACATGCTACATCTGGTTTCGTCCGAACAACTTCCATTCCCTGTCACCGTACTCTCCAAATATGCGAAACTTAGCCGCGCGTACTGGACTCGAACACAGTTAGTTATTTGTATTCAAATTAACTGTAATTTTAAAGATTATAACTGATTATGTGTTTAGGTCTAAGCGTATTTACAAGGGGTAATACGGTTTTGATATCTGAAAGTTTCTATGGTTTTATTTTATTGACTTGAAACCATTTACTGCTGACATGAGCATACGTGGACAGTATGACAAAGGTATTTCTGACGGTAGTCTTAGTATTTTATATATATTTCAGTTATCCGTAAAGTCGATGTTCCGGAATTCCGATCCTCCAGTTATTCGGGATAATCGATATTCCGGACATGCCTATTCTCCAGTTTTCCGGATAATCGACGATCTGGACATGCCTATTCTTCAGTTTTTCCGGATAACCGATATTTCGGACATGCCGAGCCGCCAGTTTTCCGGATAATCGACGTTCTGGTTTTGCCGATCCTTCAGTTTTTCCGTATAATCGATGTTCTAGACATACCGAACCTCGGGTTATTCAGGATAATCGTTGTTCTGGACATACCGATCGTCCATTTATTCCGGATAATCGATGTTTCGGAAATGCCGAGCCTATAATTATCACGGATAATCTATGCTCTAATGTTATTTACTAGCTATAAAATTTGTCTCAGTAGCTAATCGCAAAGATAAAAGCTCTTATTTTGAAGCTAAAAGCTACCACTCATTTACAGATGTTTATTTGGTTTATCTAGATAGTTCTCAAACCTCATAACCTGGCTGTCCTATAAATTTCATCTATCACGAAAGTCATGTGTATAAACGATTAATTACGAAGGAGGAGAAACAAGAAATTATAACCCACTCCCGAAAAAGAACACGAATTTTGGTTACAATAATTCGTCCGCAGCGGTTAACGAACGAAGCTCTACTCTATTTTGCTTATATACTGATCTTACTTTCTTCCTTACTTCCTTACATACTTAAAAGTGTTCATTGTTTCCTAGTGTGCGTGTGTTCGAGTTCTTCTCGCTGTCTTGTGTTAATAGCATTCTTTATATAGATTAATGCTTGTGGCGCGAAACCAGTATATTCGAGAAATAAACCTGTCTATTTGGAAAAACCAATGTAAACAAATAAAAATATGAAAATGTATACGACTTGTTTCCAACGAGTTTTCCAAAATTTGTTGAGCACTTTTCCGTAATGTTCAAGTGGAATTTTTCTAGTGCATTTTTGTTAGTCCCGTTATATAGAGAGAGAAAAAACAAATACACACACAGATGTAGCGAATTTCGTGGCTGTCAGAGTGTAGGTGAACAGCACCAACTTTCCAATTTTACACGACGTTCAGGGACCGAGTGCAACACATTCCAGTAAACACTATTTTTCACATGTGCCGCGCGCGCACAAACACACAAACGATATTTTAAAATTATTTCGTATCTGTCGTTGTCGCTGATGTAATTAAGTGTATGAGACATGAAATGTTGATTTTTGTTATGACGAGTTGTACATTCACGCGCAGGCCGTAAATAACGTGCGGCGGTCTGGGGGCGGGGGCGGGGGCGGTGAAGGGGGCTCTTGGTGACATCTGCCCAATTGACACTTGGCTACTTGTTTCTGACGTATTTACGATCCACTTCACCCCACAACGTTATATTGACTCTGACTCCGTTATTTTCAGTCTAACACGTTCGCGTATGGGTTTGGCATGTTAATTTTAACCATTAGTCTAATGTACTCGGCGAGGAAAAAACAAGCCCGTTTTTAAGAGCGCGGGAGCAAAGCGAGGCGTTACAACGCTGTACCACATCGTGATTATGTTATTAATTGTACAATAATTCTGTTACACACAAAGCGCAGTTGCTAACACGCGCGCGACCACTCACTCGGCTGATACGTAACAGCAACTGAGTAACTGCCGAATATCCATTGTCCGCCGACCTGAACTTTGTTTTTAGGGACGCACGTCCTTGGTTTAGCTTCCTAAACGTTTCGCCCAAACTACAGTGAGGTTTACTCAGTGGCTCGACTGAGAGAGCAGGGGCGTATTTAGGAGGGTAACGGGACCCTCCCCAGAGGGTCAAACAAAGTTTACGAATTTTGTTAATCTCTTTATTTTTAGGCGCTTTTATTGTTTTTCAGCTGTGTTTATCAGCTAGTAACTCTTTTTCAAATATCCGGTGCAAACAGATTAAGCATACAGCATTTTCACATGCTTTTGAAATATGAAATATAGAAAAATCAGTTTAGTCAGTATCTTCTAAACGCGTACTTTAATTGTGTTATTTCTGTTCACTTTAATATGATTGGTTTCTGGATGTTATCACACGTTTTTCAGCCACTTTAAAGACAGTATTGTTGATTTTTATTTACTTGTTTTTTTTTTTTATGAAGAGTAACGGGACCTCGGACCCCCCCCTCCAAGGGTGTATTCTAGATACGCCACCAAGAGCACAAAGTCTTGCTCCACCCATATTTATACAGTAAGCCTCGCCTACGATATTTATAAACAAACCCATAATATACAACAAAGTATTCATCTTGCAATAATACAATAAATTTCAAGAAATTTATATATTATACGTAAAAAAATATTGAAACACAAAATTACATTATAACATTGTGGGCTGGGAGTACCGTATAAGCCGGGGGGGGGGGGGTTCAATTCTTTGTGCGCTCTGCTTCATTGGAAGATGTATCGTCATAAAGTGGGCGAAACTTTTGGTTTTGGGAAAAACAAAATTATTTGTGTTAAACCGAAAAAGTTTTGTTATTAACTACGAGACAGATTGTTTTTAAAGGGTAAGCCGTGGGGTATCCGTACGCACACTGCTCGAGGTCCACTGGTCATTGTTCAACCACATTTTCCTGGTCTGAAGCATTTTGAATAGCGTAATTTTCCTTTAACAGGGAGAGATTTAGTCGTGCTACCCAGACTGTAAGATCAACAAAATGGCGGACAATAAGAATACCACTGGGTTGGCCACAAATAGGGCTACCGTACGTCCTCGTTTGCCCTGGAGTGTGCTAGATTTTAGGTTATGTCCGAGCGCAGTTCCGCCAAAACATGATTTTGTCCTTGTTTCTGACACAGTCAGTGTGAATTCCTAAATAAGGGCTAACGGCGTTTTCAAAATAACATGTTTTAATTCATCGTGGAAAGACTGGAATAAGCCTACGTACACACGATATACCATAATAACGTATGATCGGTACATGATTTTCGATATCGATAGTAGGTCTATATACGTATATGTCTAACTAAATACTGCCGTTTTTGGTTATTTTCTAATCCTTGCTTATAGTATTCGTAGTATTTCAGTTCTGTTAGTCAAAAAGGCGTCACTTCTAGTTTCAGTTAATTATTTAATTTTTAATAAATTTCTAATAATACCGAAACAAAAATGAAAGAACAGTGTCCGTTATTGTGTAGATTAGTTGTTCGTGTGACAAAGTCAAGTCTTCAGTTTGCTGATTGGAGCTCTCAGTGTAGCATAAAGGGAAAGGGAATATGAAGAACATATTAATTCAAATAACATTTCTTTAATAGGCTAATCTTAATATTATTTTAATTTAGTGAATAATATTAATATAATTATAAATGTTTTAGGATTATAATTAAACTATGACATGATGAAAATATTGGTTTATTTAGAACACATACAGATAATACCCACCTTGGTCAACACCACACCAATTTTATGTAGGTGTTCTCGAATGTACTCGTTCAACACCGCCAATTTTACCAAGGTGTCCTCGTTTTGGATCTGGAAAATATGGTAATTCTACTGTAAATGTTTCTCCCACATGTTCACTCCACGACCACAATTTTCACTTCATAATTTCGCGCAAACAAAAGCCGTTCCTGATAGTTGTTTATAGTTTCGTTCTTCACTTAGAGTTATTTACAAATTGTAGAAGCAAGTTTATTATATATATATAGGCTAAAATTAGTCGTATTGACTATCTACGAAGTACATGTAGAAATAGACATGTGTATGACATGATTAAATATTGTATAACTGAAAATGTATGGAGGTAAATAGCACAAAAACGGCAGATTATAATACAAACGTGTTTGTAAAGACAGGCAATAGACAAGTTGGAGTATAAAAGTTTGTATGCTTTGACGAGCCTCATTCAACTGGCTTAAATTGATCAACAAAATAATACAATTTCTGGAGGGAAGAAATTTGTGGTTCGTCATGAATATGAAGCCGGACCAACTGAGCGACTCTTCAGAATGTAGGCCTACACCGGAGAAGACGCAGCGGTGTATAGGCTTACGCACAACTTGATTTTCTGTAACACGGGGAGACCATTTTGTCCACGTTTCCCACGAAACTCGAATAACTATCAGTGATATGCGAATGACATCAAACACAGAGAAAATATTCTTGTTATTTAATGACACTGAGTACAAAATAACGGAGTTTTCACTGAAACGACTAGGCCTATTACAATACTTTGTGCTGTCTCCTATATTTATGGAAACGGAACGTTTGACTCTCGCCTACTGCATTTCTACAAGCTTTTCACTCTGCAGACTGTTATAAATAATGTGACTGTTCCGTTAGTATGGTGCCTGCTTCCGGACGAAACAATTCGTAGTTATCAACAAATGTTTCAAAATATAATTCACATTTGTATATCTATAATTGTATTTCCAAATTGAACAATGTATTTTCCTATCTCGCCCATAGTTTCATGTGACTATTGGACAAGGTATAGAAGATGTTTTAGGTTATTATCTGCTCCTAGCACGTTCAGGCTGTGTACTGCTTTTTCTAAACATTGTTCATTATTTTTATTATAATAACCTTATTGTTTGCAAAGAACAATATGTTTATATATACTGAGCTCGCACCAAGAGTAGCATTTTCTTCTTACTTTTTACTTACTTATAAGATCATCTGTATAAAATTTATACATTTAATGTTAAATAAGTTTGGGGACATACTGCAGCCCTGAGTTACTCCTTGATTTACAAGAGCTTTGAGCTTAGTTCTTTCCCATGCTGACAAATTCAAAGGCTTTTTAAAATCTCTGAATACCAGTTGTGCCTCAAAATTAAATCCCTATGTTTCTGTATAACATGTAAAAATGTAATTTCTTTTATTGTAATTGATGTTTAAAGGAAAAGGTCCTTGGCCACATAAATAAAGCCAATATAATTGTATGATGTCTGAGTGAAACCACATGAAAAACTAAAAATTTAAGAGTAGATGCAAGAGTAAGAATATATACCCGTAGGCCTACGTGTCGATTATCAGGAAAATTATATCGTACACAGTATTCTACATACTGAGTAGTCCCTTTTGTCTTGGTAAAACTTGTTGGAAAAACAAATACTAGCAGTGGAAACCACAAGAAAATACACGAAAAATACAAGGAAATCGATACTTATTTGGTGTTTTGCTTTTTTGGCTTTTTCTTAAGTCACTACAATCTTATTAAATCCTCAGTCAGTCATAAGTTAGTGCTTCTTGAAAGTCTGATCGCAGAACACCCACAAGATAAAAATTTGCAGCTATTTACCGACCGTTAAAACAAAACGAAAGTTTAATTAATGAAAATTTGAAGACAATGAAATATTCTAGCTCTAGTATTAGGAAAGGACCGTAAAATGTGAGCCTTTGGTTTTCGAAGCAGATGCTCCTATGGAGGTATACTTTTAGCCCCATGAATCAGACGTGGAAACGAATGCCAGAGTAACTCTCAGGCAAAGGGTCGGTAAGAGAGCTTCCTGCTTTCGCGGCCCGGTTTATGTTTCTTCTTCATCTCTAAAACTATTCTTTTAAAAAAGTAACTCAAATGATTAGTAAGATGATCGACTATTTACTTTCACAAAGTGTTGTTACCAAATTATTGTGAGTGTTATTTTTCGACTAAAAATTAATTTTTTTTCCTGTATCGTTATTGTATCATTCCTCTATCATTATCAAGTGTTTTTAATAGATTTTTAAAACAGTTTGTTCATCAAACTTGACTTGACCTTAAAGTATGTGTGAGCCTTCGTTGATCGAAAGGTTGCCTACATCCGACTTACGGAAATAATGGGCAACTAAGGTACGGGGATGGCTAGATTTCCAACCCCAACGGTCCTTATCAACCCAAACCTGCATCTCCCAAGAGTCTACTGCGATAATAAAAAGAAATATAAAAAAAGTAAACTGTGGCTACAAAGATTGGAGTTCATGAATTTATAGAGTAACGAATGTTTTTAAAATGTTAGTATTAGTACAGTCATCAATCAACGATGGTTCCAAACGAATTTTCACTAATAATAATAATAATTATTATTATTATTATTATTACTTCATTCTCTGGCTCACTCTTGCTCGTTCTTCTGCCGATAACACCCTCTTGATTCTTCTTGGTTTCACTTCGTATTGTTACTTTACTTCAGCAATTTTTTCCTACCGTTACCTATATTTTCTCCTTTTAACCCACATATTTTATAGACTTCTTACGCCCATAGTACTTGAGTCTTTCTATTCTCTCGGAATGTAAGGACCTTGTTTGTTATCCTTTCTCGTTTAATAATTATTAAATTGTTATTATTAATTTTATATACGTTTTAATTAAATTAATTTTTATTAGTATTGGTTAATGCCGTTGTTGAAAATTTCGGTGTTTTTTTTGTAGTTATTGTATTTGAATATGTTGATTAAAAGTTAATGATTCACAACATTATTATTAAAGCGTTGTTCTCGGCAAGTTCACGTGAGGTGACGCGCAGGGATTGTGACAGGAAATGTGACTGCTCGATTAACGAAACGGGTATGTGCGGTCGGAAGCTTAAGGGGCTGCAAAGAACAAAACATTCCTTGTCCGATGCGACCGTTCTGGGGTCAGAGAGGAAATTGTGTGGGGGATGAACGGCGGGATGAGAAAAAACGTATCCATATGAAACATATGGTTTGTTTTGGATGTCTAATTGTGGGCATCTATCTATTGGGATCGTCTAGACGTGACACGTCTGGCCATATGCTCGACAAATGTGTCGTCTTCGAATCGGAAAACGGTAAAGCCGTTCAGGAAGAGGAAGGGCCGCCGCAACGCTGGGAAACGAATGTTCGGTTTCGTACAAAAAAAAAAAAAAAAGTCGACGAATCGTCGGCAACAGAAGCAGTGCTCAATATGGTTAACATTTACCTTTCAAAACGGCATTCGATAAACATAAGCGTCTGATTTGTATAATAGAATAGACTGACCCTATTCGTTTTTGTCTTTTTTGTTTTACGAAGATATCATCGATTTTATCAAATTGACAATTAAACCAATATTAGTAAGTTCCATAAGCTGACGAACTCGCTCACCGTTTTGAACAAAATGCATTTTTTTTTAAGACGAATTTCAATATTACATAATTTTCCGGTTATCAGAAAAAATTATGAAACCCGATTACTATAGGCTATTATTTCTTTTAGTAAAAATCACAATTTTAAAGCAGACGCTCATTACATTTACCTTATTGCGAATACGATAAACACTAAAACATTACTGCATATATATACTTAATATTTAACGCTATTAATGGCGTTTAATAGCAACCGACCGCGGCCTACAGCCCGGGTTTTAGTTGTAATTTTGAATATATTGGCACCGGCCGCGCAAGTTTCAGACAAAAGTTAAATACCTAAATAATTTTAGGTACCAGCTTTTAACTGGGTACTGAGAGTTTCACCACTGTAAAATATGAAACCTTTTTTGTGATAGAAAAAAAAAATAATTAAATAAATAAGAGAGTTTTGCGGAGATGAAAAAAAAGCAAGGCAAGCAAAGAGGCAGGCTAAAAGATGAAGAAGAAGACCCACACAGTCTAACCTATGGAGCTGGGATGTTTTAAAATAAAAAAGTAAGTGCTTACTCCATGTTTTATGCTATTATTAGCTTCCTAATGTTCTACTGCGGTTTACCGGAACCTGTATTTCTACAACTTGGTGCACACTTTTTTCAAAAACTAATTAAGATAACAGTACGAAATTTTCACCAAGTTTTCTTACCACCTGATGCACACTTTAACACAAGGATTTTTTGATCGAGCCATAAATTTTGTTTTTAGAAATTTTTAATCAATACGTTTTATAAACAAAAAAGTTACATTAAAAAAATTATATTTTTGTAAAATAAAGTCAAATAACAAAATCCCTGTGTTAAAGTGTACCATAAGATGCAAAGAATACATGGTAAAAATTTCATTCAGTTATCTCCAGTAGGTTTTGAGAAAAGTGTGCACCAAATTCACCAATTGTACGTGTAAAAGATAGACGTTACCGGGTATCCTTAACATCTAAAAACTTAACACTATTAGATAAAGTTAATTAGTCACCGATTTTGCCGTATCACACTGCAGCGATGCATTTTACATAATAAAAGTCTTGCGTCTGTATACAATTTCGGCCATAGGTACAGTAAGTCGGGCTCCTGGTACGACTGTGGAATTGTGGAAAACATTATTACAATTAAGGGTCGTTTGTAGTATTGCTAGATGTAATACTGATTTAAACACAAAAAATATGAATTTCAAGTTTGTAGTTTTCTTCTTCTTCTTCTTCTTCTTCTTCTTCTTCTTCTTCTTCTTCTTCTTCTTTGGCATTACAGCGTTTTATAGGTTTTAGCCTAATCAACAATATGCCTCCATGCTTCCCTGTTCTCCGCCCTTCCTCTCCACCTTCTGATTCCCATGCTAGAAAGATCTTTTGTTACGCCATCCAACCATCTCATCCTTGGTCTGCCTCTACGACTAGTAGTATATAATCTTCCTTTCAGCATTCATTTAGGCATTCTTCCCTTATTTATTATTTCCACATGTCCCAGCCAACGCAACCTCAAGTTTTTAGCGCATTTAAATATCGTTTTTTTCAGCGGTTCAAATATCGGTCTTTTAACTGTAACCGTGTTTTAATTAGGGATGAAAGGTGTAGCGATTTTTCGTCCGTTAACTAGACAACGTTTAAGTCGCTTGTGTCGAGTATCACAGGAACTCGTCCAAAAATTGCCCCGAAGACGACATTACATTTGTTGTATATGTCTAACTGTGTTCGACATAATCGTCTCACACAAACGTCGCGGTCTAGTCGACTTCCTACACCTTATGCCATTTGAAATAATGACAATAATTTTAATTAAACAAGTGTATACACACACACACAAAAATATATACCGTCCTCGTTGTCATCATTGTTGTCTGGTACTGGATAAATTGGCGTCTGTGACGAGGGCATCGAGACCACGGTTGCAGTGAGAAAACAGGCGACTTGATCTGGAATACGAGTTGACCTGTATTAACAGTATCAGTCAGAAGAAATGAATATTCCGCAATAGGTCTATATCTGGGATTGTCATTTGCTGAATTGAATTAGTAGACCAATCGGGGTAAACAATTTTGACATACTGCACACGAAACCTATAGTCCTACATATACAAAAAATAAACGACACACATGATGTCGAATCTCCAAATCAAATCATAATAAAACTACTATGCTGATTTATGCCCCAAAAAATAAATGTGCTTTTCTAAACAACCCTGGGGTTTGCAAAAAAATGTAATACATTGAACAGTTACTGAAAATACAATAATTATACAACACAATACTGTACTGTCATTTATGGCATCATTATGGTATGTCATTTATGGTATAGAACGGTATCATTTTCTTAACGTTTTGAAACATATTTCTCAATTTTTCAGTTCTACGGTCATGTTTTCTACTTTTGAATGAGGGTTCACTTTGTTTTAACTGGTCAAAAAATAACCAGTAACTTAAAAAGTGCATCATTAAACGCTGAAAGTACAAATAGTTGACATTGGTTTCATATAGTGCACATTATAAACACTGACTTGCAACGCCTAACCGAGCTATAGTCATCGTCGCTGACCACTGGTTAAGGACTGATGAAATCCCCGGACTTGGACAAAAATTCCCCCCTCCACGGAATGTTCCCTTCTCTAATGAACGAGACGGGCCGAAACCGTATTATAACTGTAAACAAAGTGACATGGTAGACAAAAATTTCTGGCAAATTCTTCTCTGGTTCGATAACTTTTGAGCCATGTATAATTTGGCGTTCGTTCCACATTACCGTGTCTCGTAAGGCGTTCCTTACTATAATAACGTGTACTTAATGATGGTTGAAATAGTCATTCGGCGTGATTGTGTTAAATTCTCCTCTTTGTCTTTCGAAATCATAGATGAGTGTCCTCGTTGAGACTGTGAAATAGAACACACTTTTATTTTGTAGGTTATTTTATCACCCCCTAACGCTGCATGCAACGGCCATGTTACTGGGTTCACTTGTTTGTTTTAAAAGTTAAACATCAAATTCCTTTCAACAAATAAAACAACTAATGTGACCGATAAACGTATCGGTTTCATCACTCACAATGTTATCGACCATCAATAAGCGTCAGTTACTGTTTACCATCATAATAACAGTTGAGTATAATAAAAATTACAAGAAATATAATTCACGCGGCCAAGAAATGCGAAAATATTACCGGATTTCAGCAAACCCGAGGTGGACTTTGCAATGTATACAATAAGTGTGACAGCTCCTTGAGTTCTAATCATCGGTACACATTGCCCGGTTTGTAGGATGCATTAAAATGGCAATTATTTCAGCAATAATAACGGTTAACATCTCCAGCAGTAATGAACATGACAATAACAGCTGCACAAATTAATGGCCACAATAACAACGGCAGCCATTTGATAACGGCTTCCCCCATTAAATATTCAATAGCTTATCGCATTCCTTTCGAGTGTACTCCAACGTTTTATACTTGCAAAGCATATTATTTACATATATAACGTTTACTGTTAAAAGTATACAATTAGTTTTAATTTTTTTTTCTTCTGTCTTGCATAATTATTATATTCCTTCGTATGGCCTATTAATTATTGTAATTTTCTTTGACAGTGCTGATAAGCTGGAAAACAGTTTAAGAGCTTCATTTAGCTGGGATATGCACGCGGCTTTGTGCCGGATCACACGTTTATTTTCTGCTTTATTAAAATTTTATTAATACGTACTCTTGACGACTAAAAAATACATTGTGACATTTAATACTTCGCCAAAGTTATGTAAATTTAGTTGTCAGTTATGGTGATTTAATTTCAGTCGTAATGTGGCTCGAGCAGGTTCGTTGTCATCGTTTTCATTATTTATTGTGAATTTGTAACGTGTTCGTGTAGGGAACGATAAGAAAATTGGATGACGTAAACAGACATTATTGTCCGCTGACAGCTTTTTTATTGTTGTCCACATAGGCCTATAAAGTGTATAATTGAAACTAACATTTAAAAAATCCAAAAAACTTATATTTCGACTTACTGCTGACATTAACTACGTCACGATTGCTAACACATCACTTACTGATCCTGTAAGGCGAATCTGAGAATTTGTCTTTTTAGTCAAAAAAGTCTTTTCCGCTGTCACCCAACAAATAACGGTTTAGAGTTAGGACGATAGGCTATATCAAATTGGAAATGTAGTTGTCGGTAAGGTGCTGAAATTCACCTTTTACAATAGCCATTTTTTAGTTCCATGTTCCATAAGGAAATGGAAGTATGGTGATGGCGAAAAAAATCGTGTTCGAGATAAGGGCTGATTCTGATTGTACTACCCCCAAAACATGAAGAAAAGTAATTTTCCAAAAAGTGTATGTGTGTGTGTGTGTTTGTGTGTGTGTAGAATTTTTTTATGGCGAGCGATAACTGCCGCAAATTCAAACTGAATCAAATAATGTTTTGCATGTGTGCCCGAGTTGTAGAGGACTCAAGGCATATTGGTTTTGGTGAAGATCGGTTAAGGGGTAGGGGTAGTTTACCTGCAACGTTTTATGTTTTAACAAGAGTAAAGTACTTAATTTGATAAATAAAGTATCCGGAAAAGAAGGTCATAGTAATCCACTGTAGAAAGGTAGATGAAATATCTATAATTTTTATGTGTTTTACGTTGTCGGCAACAAAGAAGTAGTTTGTTGATAAGATTCCTTCCCAGGCTGTTTGGTCGTGGTCCAATGTTTTCTGCAAAACCAGACGTTTCGGCAGTGAAATCGACTGCCATCATCAGTGAAAATCGAGTGCGCTAACTTGAGGTGGTATACATTAGTGACCACAGTACTGAGGTTAAGGCTAAAGAAAGAAGTAGTTTCTGAGGTTTTGCAGCTTCTTCTTTTCCATAAAATACATTTTCACCTTTCCTAGACTTCACGTCTTTTCGTAGAGAAATGGGCAAAAACGAAGAACTTAAATTAAACGAAATGAAGTAAGCGCGTATTACGTTTAACAAATGTCACGGTACAAGACCAACAGTATGTGTAAATCACTTAAATAATAAACCCACGCTTAAAATACCATTAAATTATTAAAATGTCAGAGGCTTTACCTCGACAATGGTGTGGAAGAGGAAACTACCGAGCTCCGCAAACACTACAGGCTCCCTGGTAGAAAATCATAATGTTCACTCCGAAATAAGTTGATGGGTTTTAGTGCCATATTTAGACAAGTGTAGCTACAGCTCTGGGGATCGGAGTACACTTACAATATTCTGTTCTTGAGATATTTCCAATAAAAGTGCTACCTGCCATAACAAAGGGTCCGCTGTTTTCCACAAATACGCTCGTCCATCATGACCTCCAAATGTGTACGGTATGAGAAGTCATGCTGTATCATTTCAGAAGTTAGATACACATATACATCAATCGACATGAAGTACATTCAAATCCATTGGCCATAAGCCTCACGGACAACAGTCAGCAACCATGAAAACTCAGGATCATCACTCCATTGAACTCATCCTTTGATCGTTACGTGAAAGACGTTACAAATTAAAAAAAAAGTAACTTATGTTGTAATAATCATATAGAGATTAATAACTGGATTAATAACTAATAACGGGATTAGTTCTTTTCATGTCAATTTTCAGTCATAGTTTTTGATTATTATTTCTTTTTGTCATCTATACGAACTATAACGTTAAATGTGTCACTAAACCCTAGAAATAGAACGAGCAGTCGAAATACAAACCGCCTTATGCTGGGCACTCGGATTGCTATTCTGTCCAGGAAGATGAGTTGAGGTCCTATAGTAATCAAAGAAATAATAGCTCAGAAGCGTAAGATCAGATAGCAGTGGCACGCAAGCAAAACAGCAGATGAAAAAAGGAGATTGAACAAAATCACAAGGGAACTAATGGGTCTTCTGTACCAATTGAAAAACCAAGGGCTTCGAGAATATCTGAAAAGTCTCTTGGCCTCAGAAGCCTCCGAGACTTTTGTTGCTTTAAACAGCCGCAGCGAACAGTACAACTATTGGAGGATCCCAGCAGGAAGCGGGCCGGAGGTAATAAAGGAAAAGCTGCAGCATTTACCAATCATCTAGACAGTGTGTTCCAACCATTTCTCTCTCACGATCCTGAACATGACATTGAAGGACTTAAGTAGGTCTACGAAAACATTTCTTTCCAAATGTCTTTACCAATCCCAAATTTCACCTCAAGAAGTAGTACAAATAGCCATAATAAAAGAAATAAATGCTAAGAGAGCGTCTGGCTTCGCTCTAATTACTGGCAGATGCTATAAGAAACGTGCAACTACTAAAGTCCAAGTAACAGAAGTGCTACGAGTAATCATGTTTACCTGCACTGCAGAATTCAGAGTCGGATTTTATCCATGTCTGTGGAAACTCGAGCAAATATTAAAGTTGCCTAAACCAGGAAAACCAGTTCAGGAAATAACTTCGTACAAACCTGCTGTTTGACTCTTGCCAGTGCCGTCCAAGGTATTCGAAAAGCTGCTACTCAGAAGACTTCAGCACTTAATAAATAGTCAAAATATTATCCTTGATTACCAGTTCGGATGTTGCAAAAAGCATAGCACTATAGAACCAGCGAACTGCATAGTAAACAAAATTCATAATGACTTGGAAGAGAGAAGACAATGCTCTACAGAATATTTATGTAGTAAATGTCTTTCATACGTTTTTGCATATGGACTGTATGAAATGAAGAAACATCTACCACATCCCTATTATAGCATTCTAAAATCGTACCTTGGTGAAAGATAGTGTTTTGTCAAACACCAAAATGAGTATACAGTCCGTCACTCTATTAACTGGGGGGGGGGGGTCCCGCAAGGAAGCATTTCTCTATGTTCTCTATGATGGGGTCAGTCTCAGATGACTGCAATCGCGGTCAGGCATACAGGTGCTAGTACTACTTCGAAAAAAATTACAAAACAACATAAAAAAATCCAAAACTAGTTGAAGAGATGGAGAATAAAGGTAAATGAAACCAAATCGACTCTTGTAACATTTAGCTTGAGACGAGACAACTGTCCACCTGCAACATTAAACAACTCTCAGTTGCCATGGGTGGAAGATGTTAAATACCTCGGCATGCATCTGGACAGACGACTTACATGACGGAAACAAATGAGAACAAGAAATAAACAGTTTCGGCATACCTTCAGACATATGTACTGGTTGCTCGGAAGCAGGTTACAGATGTCCTTGCAGAATAAACTGCTCGTGTATAAGACAATTCTCAATGTGATCTGGACGTACGGCACTCAGTTCTGAGGATCAGGTAGTAGAGAGATCCTGCAGCGTTTCCAGAAAGCGGTACTCAGGACAAGTAGTCAATGCACCGTGGTGCATGCCAAACAACGTCGTACAGAGAGATGGCATGGTGCTTCTGTCCGAGAAGAAATTATCCCGAACATCATTACACGAGGTTCTGAAACAGATTACCAGCGCACCTAGTGGGGTGCTGGCTGACGCAAAATACACAGGACGATTGAATCGCTGCAGACAAACTGCCATACCAGACAGATACTTTTGACTTTGTTTTATACTAGACTACCAGAGTGCTCGTTGGAGCATCCTCTACTTGACACGTATTTTCTTTCACTAACATAAGTTCTGCTTATTGATACTAAGTATACCAGAGGCGAATCCTCAGAGCAAGCAACACAACCAGTGCCTGCCCAAAGAAAATCAGGCAGAAGTAAATAAATGATTTCGTAACCAACATTATTGTTGTCACCAAAAACTGTTTCACATGCCTTCTCATATCTCATCTTTTGATAATCGGTGGCGCATTTGTCACCTATCTTCCAGTTAAAATGATACTGATGACTTTGATCTTTGATATTTTGATTTGATCAAAGTCAGTAATATCACTTCGCTTCCAGTTCTGTGCGCTGTTTTAACAGCTGACTGACCGCTCCACCCACAAGGCAATCACTTAAAAAATGCTTGGTGCACTAATTATGAGTTGGCCATAATGTCATAAATATTCGCAAATACATTTAGGATTTCATATCTAGGACTTTTATTATCTAGCCTTCTTTTTTACATTAGGCTACACTTAGAAAAAATACCAAAACTTATAAGATTATGATGGTTTGCTGGTACCTATGTATAGGCCTAATGCTAAACCGCACAACATCTGGCTCTCAGAGACACAAAAGCAAGCACACTTCAGTAGTGCTTTAAGCCGCTAGGAGAGCTAGCAGTGTCCAGGCTCGGTGAAAATGCGCTCGATCACATGTTTCTTGTCACGTGAAAAAGAGCTGTGAGAAATTTCTCGATAAGGGTTTGAGTTGCTAAACACCACTTTTTTAATCCTTATAATAATTACACTTGATGAATATTTTTCTCACAACGACACAAACAAGTGCATATTTGAATATTTTAAAATGATTTTCTAGCATTGGAGTTTTATGTACATGTGCTTATATTGTGCTTAGAGTAGATGCTTGTCCTACCCATCGGGTCAGCAATCGCCACTGAAGTATGCGTGTAACAGATTGCAAAATAATATAAAGCTTAAAAAGTTCTCTTCTCTTAAATAGTTGCAAAAATAAATGAATTTTTGTGGACCTGCCATCTCTAACACTCTGTTACTTTGGTATTTAAGAGTCTTTACTTCCCTCCGAATATTTATTTTCCCTTTAGTCGTCTTCTCGGATTATCTTCCATCCCCTTCGCATAGTGCCAAAATCCTGAAGTCTCTTGTATCCGTATAAGCAGATCACTTCCAGTTTCAGCCAAAAGAGCTGTATTATTAAAAATCGAAACATGGTAATTATTTCACCCCTGTTTTTATTCCCTTAAATTGTTTCTCTTGCAAAGATTGATCACCTGTCTTTGAACAGTAACGGCGGCAAGGCGCAACCCTTTCCTTATCTGAAACTCTCAGTAATATATTACATACATGACGATGCGATAAATAAAACTCACATGACTGAATATGCACATACGCGTTAAAATATTTTCGTAAGATGTTACCATATGACACCAAATTTTATTTATAATCTACGCAATCCGTTTAACTTTATTTAAATAAAAATATTTAAAATACAGTAAGTTGTATTCTGTAGTGATAATAATATTATGTTTTAGCAAATATGTTAATTGTAAATTCATTAGTAATGACGTTGATTTCGATGAATCCGATGGGAGATATTATTACTTGTCACCAATATAGTAATTGATAGATAGCTACAGTAACAACCATATATGGGTACGCATATATATAGATGTGGTTTATGAAGCCATGATAAAGATTCTACTTCCTTAATATACTGTCAAAATTTTCTATTCTTACTCAAGATATCGAGCATTAAGCCATGCGCTCATCATCATTCATGCTGGTTTTCTGTCTGGCGGCATAGGACAGCTGTGTTTGTGAGATCGGTACTTGGAATACATGAAAGCTTTTCTCGAGCGTACACAGTACATAAGAGCTGCCAAGTATTAGACCAATACGCCATAGACACAAAACATCCGTTTCCAGAAACAGACAATCTTAAGATTATTAAATCATTAAGAAATGGTGAAAAAATGGACATATTACCCACTCAATCGTGGTAACGAGAATTCGTCAAACTTATGGGATAAACAAGTAGATAAATGTAAACAAAAGAAATATAGTAACAGTCAATTGAGAATAAGAAATGGAAGTTTCAGTAGTCAGGAAATTATTATTTATTAAAAAAATAGTAAAATTAGCAAACTGTACCTATTAACTACAATTTTAAATTATCTTTAACTACAATGTTTACTAAAAATACGTTTTTAAGATCGAGTCTGTAGGACGCTAATTAGAGTACCGGGATACTTGTTTAAAGAAGCAGCTATCAGGTCTCTTGACTTCATCTTCTGTTTCTTGTTTCTTCTCATTTGATTGCGGATAATACTCCATACTGCTCCTAAGTCTTTTCTTCGGTAACACAGAGCGTCGGAAAATTGGCTGTTTTTGTTATTCCGCAGTGATTTCTGTCTGTAATATGTCTGCCGCTATTCTAACGTATTCGTAAAATGTTTGCTGGTTTTCCAGTAGATCTAGATATAACTGCGAAAATGTTCTAAACATACCACGTTTTCAAAATATATTTTTTACTATTTTACAAATCTTAAGACTTTCAATTTACGTAAACTGCTGGTTTCTAGAAAATACATATCAAGAAGATATATTTTAAAACAAATTTAAAAATTGCTCGTGACGAAAATCTGGTTAACAGGAGGCAGTAATGCCACCAAGTGGTTGGGTACGAGCGACTTGTATTTTTAAAGAACTCGGCTACTCGGAACTACCTAATCCATCATTATGGTTCTCATCTCATACCAAAGCATGTTCGTCTGACAGCTCTGCTATCCGTCCTACTCAGACCTTTTCTTAAAAAATGCTCCTCTTGCTTGCGCAGTTATACTTTTTGCATCACCGATGAATCACCAAAATCGCCGCTCCAAAAACAAAAATCCCCGCTGGTTGGCCACTTAACCTTGCTTATTCTTAAAACCGATACATCCAGCCTATCTATTTCCAGTTTTCTAATTTCCTTCATAGGTCTTACGTTCCACGTTACCGTTCTACATGTATCTCTTAGTTTTCATTAGAAGTCTTGAGTTGTCCCTTCCAGGAGATCCTACCGGAGGACTGTTACTGTGGAATATTTAACTTCAGACTGCCCCACTATTCCTAAACAAGGGATATCCTGTTGGATCTTTAATGCAGTGGTTTCCGCGTTGCCTTTTCCAACCTATGCTGTTAACGTGACAGTTCATCCGCCTTTGGGGATGGTTTCCCATCCCAAGGGCAAGAGGATACCTTACCCTTTTACTCGCAAGACCTTCTTATCCCGGGAGATGCTCGATCCCTGGATCCATTAACTGCTTGTTTATACAATACAATAGAATTTACATCCGCCCCCTCTCTACCAAGGGGGTAAATGCCAGGGTTTTCCCTTCATCGAGTCCAGGAACTTAATATCATTTTCCGAATTCTTTTAGGAGATATTACTTATGTGTATGTACGTGTTTTGCTGATTATTGGGTTCAGAAACTTTACCTACTTAGAGATCATTTAAGATGTTCTCTGCGTAAGCCATGCGGAGTGATTCTTACGTTGTCTTCAACACGAAATACAAATGTGTTAACTGTTTGCCTCTGTATTATTTGCAGAGGTTGTTACGTTACGTTATACTGGGCCCAAACGAACGTAACACAAAATACGTTTAAAATAGTCGTAATATCTAACTTAAATACAAGGGGGGGGGTGAGTCAGAAAACAGTCAGTACCACTAACTAGTGAGCAGAGTCAACATGAACCTATTTATTACACAACGAAAATCAGCCTCTTACTTTCATAAAATTATGAGTCAGCCAGCGGAGCAAAAATCAATTACTGAATAAATTAAATACTGGATAAATCGATTAATAAAAAATCAATTACTGAATAAATCAATTGCTGTATAAATCCGTAACTACATATATCAATAACTGCATAAATCAATACTAGTTTACAATATTGTTGAGTGTAGCGCACAAACTATAATCTGTTCATGAAATTTTAACACTTTGGTATATTACAAAGTTCTTGTAAAAGATATAAGTTCGCATCACACAAAGTAAGGAATTTAGTTCATTTTCCTTTCAACTAGTAATCTGGCAGGCTGGAACCTCCTGCTGCATGGTAATTAATTATTAATTATGTTACTTGGAAATCGGAGATGTGTTCTCTCGCAGCCTGCTGTTGCCGGTCATGCCGTGGGTGAACCCGTTGTGGGCACGTGTTTCTCCGCTGGTCCCACGTCGTATATGTTCTGTCGTATATGTTCTCAAACGTAGGACGAAGAAATACTGGAGCAAGTCAAAATTCTGGTATACTTGGACCCGGTCGTGGAACCAAGCTTTATGCTGAAAGTTCCAGAATCTTTAGTACAGGCTAACAGTTACTGCACGCGCACATTCACTCTCATAAAGCATGATTGCAATTTACAAGATCATAGTTACAACAATTACAAAATCACAGCTTCAATTCTATAATAAGTGACTGACATTAAACATCTTTTTTTTTTTTAACTGACTGACTGAAAATAGTTTAACTCAAGAGGCTAACTGCTACAGACAAGTTACATCATGGTTGCTTACAACGAGTTACAGTGTTTTACATAAAATACATGCTTTTCTTTTACAAGCGTGACTGACGAATATAATTCGTCACTAGCATTGACTTATGGTGGCCAAGAAATCATAATTACCTTGGTAGACGCGGCTGCCAACGAAAAGTGCCCATTGAGGCGACCGCTGGTGACTCTGCTCACGGTCCGGTCAGGTGGTCGACTGAAATCAGCTTGCCGGGCGAACGGCTCGTTAGAAAAGGTAGGGGGCGTGACGTCAATGACTGACTGACCGATACACGGATAATTATCTGTCGCGCCACTATTTAAACTTATTTTTATTTAAATTAATGTTTAACCGTTGCTGCATTCGGCAGGGATACCGAATAACTGCAACAAGGTAACATATAATATAGATAGATAATGTTGGAAAAAATAATTCATATAGAAATAAATGTACGCGCAACAGAGCGAGTAAAGTAAGTCGCATTATTCAAACTGCGACAAGAAAGCTAAGAAAGTTTTCAACTATCCATCCTCAACGCACCGTCTTGCAGATCGATATAAGCTACACAGCAAATGATAAGTGGACCCACTAATGGTATTTCCTCATATTTTTTTATTGGACTACAACTTTATTACTGATAAATCGAGTCTATATTTTTATAACAACAAGAACTGCGGTGGAACGGATCGCACAAAGTTAAGGGTAGTTTGGTTGTTTGTTGGCGAAACAGATCACCACGCCCTCAAAAAATGTTTACAACCCTTGTAGTTTATTTTATTAACTAATACATTTATTTTTATGTAACTTTTTTAATTTTTTTTTATTTTTTTCTTATTTTTGAGACGAAATTCGTTTTCCAATGCGAAGTAGTTTATTCGACCGCGTTGTTTTCAACAGAAAGTTCCCTATAGTACAAATTAGTAATGGGAAGGAATTCAACTTCAGATCCTGTCGTTGCCGTTTCCATCGTATTTATTCTATCTGTTTTGTTTTTCTGTCTCAAAATATAAATACGGTTTTTAATCTCTTCGGACACTGAGGAATTCCAGAATATTTTACGCCATCAATTTTTAACACTAACACAAATAAGGTCGAAAAAGTTTCTATTTTCAAAGCGAAAAATATACATTCGATTTTAAATTACTGACTTTTATTCCTCATATGTTATGCTAGATTTATACTTTTTAAAATTATTTTTGGTTAATGAAAGAACTTATAAAATAAGACAGATAAAAATTCCTCAATATGGCTTGTTACCATAGGGAATATAGGCTACTCTTTTTTCCCAAACAGATCTGAGACTGGGAGAGGCTTTTGCTCAATATGGAATGCTTCTCTCCACTTATAAAAAAAACACATTTCTTCAAAATTTTCTAAAGCAATGAGCGGATTATTATGAGAAGTTAATCATCATCATCATCATCATCATCTTCTTCTTCTTCTTCTTCTTCTTCTTCTTCTTCTTCTTCTTCTTCTTCTTCTTCTTCTTCTTCTTCTCCTTCTTCTTTTTCTTTCTGCATTAGGTTCACACAGCCTGTTAACTCCGGAATTTCTCTCCACCTCTTCGTCGTCCACCCTGACCCCTCCGTGCATATCATACGAATTTCGCCGATCAATCAACCGCCATTCTACTTATGTGCTGCCCCACGCCTTAAGTCTTCGAATCACCCGTCACCAGTATCCTGTGTATTGCATAGATTCCGTATTTTAACTACGCGTACGATTTACTCCTATCATTTTCCTCAGAGTTTGCTCATAGAGCTGTATAGAATATACAGTTTAAAATATTTATATAGTCTTAAAAAGTTCAGATTTTGTTTCTGATGAGTACGTTTCTATCAGCCGAACAACCGCTTTGTAAATCCATACTTTCTACTCTGTCACTAAGAATTTATACTAGAGCGAATCCCAGGGCGAGCAAGTCGACGGATCTCAGATGATTGATAATGAAAGCTCCGTCAGATATTTAAAACTCCTAATCAACTGGTGATTAGGAGTATATTGGTGATAAAACTCCTAATCAATCTGGTACTGCTCGGACTGCTTCCATCCTAATATTTTCACAGTTGATGTTTCGACTCTCAGAATCTAGGGTCGTTGTTGAGACTTTCAGCAGCCTCTCACAGGCAAGGAAGTTTTATTTGACATTAATCTGTGGGAAGTTCTTTTCTCATATACTAATTTTATTTTATGTACTATTTAGATTTTTCTTATAAGAATTTTAATGCCAATTATTTGAATATTGACAATATTTTGTTTTATAATTTTTAATGCAAGTGCTTTTATTTTTTTTTTTTAGGTTCTGAAGACGATCCAGATTCTGGGGGTCGAAACGTCAAGTGTGAATATATTACGAAGCAAGAAGTCCGAGTATACAAGGTGCATGAAGTGTGGTGGACAACTGTGAACAAGGCTAAGAGAGGCGACAGCATTATCAGGCTCTACTAAGCGTCACTGTAGCGGCGTAATGCTCTTCGAATTGTACTTGACGACGATTCTGTGACGCAGTGGGTAAGTGCCGTCATGCTGTACCCCGTACTGCCTCTGCGACCCCGGAAAAGGATACTCTAACTCAGGTTCTACAGCCGTAAAGGAGGTGTACTCCGAATACCAGGCTGGGAGTTGGGAGAACGGTCTATCAACACATCTTCTCTACAACCAGTGTTGAACCTCGGAATAGGATGGGCAATTTTAACAATAACGGAAAAACGAGAAGAGAGAACGAAAGTAATAATTTAAATAAATTATCGTCTTTAAATGCCGTATCGTCTACGAGGTTAGTTATGATTAGTAGTTTCCAAAACTGAATACGTATACCGTAAATAGCGTCTAACCGATAAAATATTGAACACCGAAGATCACATAACAGAAGAGAGTCAAGCCAATGGATCTGCGTTGTTGACTTTATATACATTCTTAAGGCTATAAATATAACTTATGTATTGAATAAACAGTGCCAGATAATATTCTAGCTTTAGTAACTTAAAAAACACAGGGGGTAATTGCATTATCCCTACAAGCCTACAAGCCTTATTATTGTCAAACTCTTTGATTTTTCCTTTGTCACGTGTACGAATGTTAGAGTAGATTGCAAGTTCACAATAAGTGGAGAAAATTTAACTACATCGGCAGCGTGCAAAAACTATGAATTTACTTAAAATAATTACGTCTTGTACGAAACCGTTCGGACTGAAAGTTTACGACTAGAGCTGTATCAGGCTGCAGAATTTATAATCAAAGCTGCAGTTCAAATTAAAAAGAGCTTATCAGACTGCAGAATATCTTACCAAAGCTGCAGTTCGAACTAAAACAGAGCTGTATCAGACTGCAGAATTTCTAACCAAAGCTACATTTCAGATTAAACAGAGCCGTATCAGACTGCAGAATTTATAAAAGCTACATTTCAGATTAAACAGAGCCGTATCAGACTGCAGAATTTATAAAATAAGCTTCAGTTTGGATTAAATAGAGCTGTATCAGACTGCAGAATATCTTACCAAAGCTACAGTTTTTATTAAAACAGAGCTGCATCCGACTGCAGAATTTCTAACCAAAGCTACAGTTCGAATTAAACAGTTTTCGAAATAATGATCGTTGCAATCGACCCCCCAAAATTTCCCCTACTTTATAAGTTTGTGTTCTGATTGCGAACATTTCAGATTGCGTCCATGCCAAAATATGTCCATATTGCGAACAGTTATAAATAATTTTAGAGTTCATGACTGCCATCCAAGTATCCAGTGTCCAGATTGCGTACAACGAACAACTAGGCATCCGGTATGTGGTCGAGTTCCTGAAAGTGTATTGGTCAAAAACCAACAACGTGTGTAAACTGTAACAAAGCCGGAAGTACACAAAATTAAAAGTAGAGAGAACATTTGTTACTTGAAAATATCACGGAACTTTTCAGTCACTTTGTTCGGGAATGGCTAGATAACCCATCAGTAACACGCCCTCCCCGGAGTTATGAAGCTGTTATCAAAGAAGTCACCGAATGGCATAAGCTGTAGAAGACTGGTAACACAAAGATTAATAGGACGATTGAAAGACCTCGGCCATGAATCAAGTAGCTCATCAGCTGACTCAAATCTGAAGCGGCGAAATTGAATCTGCAAATTTAGAGGATGGAACTGAACCTAGATGGCGTCAAGAGGAAAAAGAAGTAGTCACAGAAAGACGAAAGAATTGGAAGACCTACAAAAAAATTATGAGAATTATGGGGAGATGGCAAAATGGGTAGACTTTTGTAGAATGTATCTTTCGTTTTTAAGCCAGGTTGAACACATTGAAAATGGTTTATTACGTTCATTAACGTAAAGTTCATGTGTGTGTTTACTGGTTTGCACCGCATAGTATAAAACGTAAAAATAAAAATAAATAAAATAAAATAAATTCACAACCCTAATTATGTGTAATATAGTTAATTAATGTGTATGTATAACAGTTTATTCTGCACAGCACAAATAGTAAAAAGAAAAATAAATTTAAACAATTAATTGACAAGGTAATATAAAGTTACTGCTGGTACTAGGCCTTAAATTAAAAGGCCGAGTGCGGGTCCTGGGCATCGGTGAGTCTTTTGACCCAAATTTTGCTGTGAAGCATGTTCTAGCAAAATCTGTGCCAGGCTTCACGAAAGATCCCACTGAGAACATGGCATATAGTCCCAGCTGGCGCTTGAAATGGATCTTTTCTTATTTTCAGTTAATTAAATTGTGCTTTGGAAGTAAGTTTTTAATGACGTTACGTAATAGAGTAGTAATTGACGTTAATACTGAGCATGTCGGAATGAATTATAAACGGGTAATGACCTTGGCTTGTTCGCAGTCTGGAAAATTCCTCAATTGTCAAAACAATCTGATTATTTCCAGTAGAATACTGTACGAAATCTGGACTGCATCCAATCAGGACGACACCCTTAATAACAAGAATAGTTATATGACTTCTTCAGTTATTTGGTTTCAAACAAGTAATTAATTATCTGAAGCTTCATTGAGTGCTACGCTGTACTCGATTCAAGTGGCAATACCTATGTGCAGAGGCGTATCTAGAGTTTGGTCTTGGGGGGGAGGTCCGGTCGAGTCGGATTCACACAAAAGAAAAGAACAAGTGAAGACTAATCAACATTACCATCTTTAAAGTCCTTGAAAACGTGTTATAATATCCTGAAATCAATCCCATCAAAATAAACGGTAATACACAATACAAATATGAGTTATTTAAGGAAACATGTAGAAGATACTTATTGACTGGATTGATTTTCCTATATGTTTCGTATTTTACACGTATACACAAATGCTGTGAAATAAACCTGTTTGTTTATTTAAAAAAGATTTACTACCATATTAGCGTACACAGCTGAAAAAATAATAAAATAGTCTAAAAATTAAGAGATTAACAAAATTCGTCAACTTTTTTCGACACTATGGAGGAGGGTCCGATCCCGTTCACCCCCCCGTAAATACCCCTATATCATGGATTTGAATCAAATTCAGGGTGGATCGTCTTTCATGACGCTCAATAAGTACTGGAAACCTGGATTCTTTAAAGTTGTCTTGGCATAATCCGGCTGTATTAACTTGAATTTATTCGTTTGTACATGACGTTCGCATGGGACCTAACTGTCAGTAGGATAATAAGACACTTTTTGGAATGAAAATCATCTGGAGAAAGTAAGAAGATGGTCACGTACTTTTTAATGAGCCTGGATTTTTTATTTATGATATATTAGCGTACACAGCTGAAAAAAAAATAGTTTAAAAATTATGAGATTAACAAAATTCGTCAACTTTTTCGATCGTCCCCCAAGGTAAATACGGCCCTGCCTCTGTGTGTGTGTGTGGTATGGCGAGCATAAAGGTACTTACGTTGGTAAGTGGCGTCTGTTTTTCTGACCCTTGTTAAATTAGGACACTAGTCTATGGTTTCTCTCGTCTTTCGTGGCAGAGTGACCACACAAACGTCCGATTATACGCGTATTTTGCGAGCGGTGGGATCAGAACCGAAGCCCGCGCGCTATGGCGATCTGCTACACTAACCACTGCACCACAGACCTCGTTCGCGACTATAAAATTAGATAGATTATACGAAACCTTCGTTACGAGCAAATAAAATATCGGTATGGAGAACTATACATAACTTCCATTTTCTAATATTTATATTTAAAATCATTTTCGAAACGAAATATTTCCATAGAAACTACTTCTTTCTACCTCTTTCTTTAGCCTTAACCAAAAGGTCACTAGCCTTTAGCACTCTGGTAACTAACGTATACCACATCACGTTAGCGCACTCGATTTTCACTGACGATGGCAGTCGATGGCACTGCCGAAAGGTCTGGTTTTGCAGAAAACATTGGACCACGGCCAAACAGCCCGGGAAGGAATTTTACCAACAAACTACTTCTTTGTTACCCATAACGTAGTACACATAAAAATTATCCCCTCCCCATTCAACTATTATTTTCATTTAAAGAAAATTATCCCCTCCCCGTCAAGTACCCTTTAATTTATAGATATTTCATTTACCTTTCTACAGTTGATTATTATGACCTCCTTTTCAGGATACTTTATTCATCAAAATTTAATACTTTACTCTTGTTAAAACATAAAACGTTGCAGGTAAACTACCTCTTCCCCTTAACAGGTCTTCACCAAAATCAATAGGCCTTCAGTCCTCTACAACTCAGGCACATATGCAAAATATTTAATTCTGTTTGAATTTGCGGCAGTTATCGTTCGCCATAGAAAAAATTCTACACACACACACACACACACACACACACACACACACACACACACACACACACACACACACACACACACACACACACACACACACACACACACACTTCTCGGAAAATTACTTTTCTTCATGTTTTGAGGGTAGTACAATCAGAATCAGCCCTTATCTCGAACACGATATTTTTCGCGATCACCATACTTCCATTTCCTTACGGAACATGGAAGTAAAATTACTGAAAATTGCATAACAAATTAACAAAAAAAGTCAAATTACATAATAACGGTGTTAATTAATAGTAATTAGCCGCGTTAATGAGTCACGCCGTTAATTTAGGTTTTTTGCGGCCGTTAACCCCGTTCGATTAGACACGCTGTCAGCGTCGATCGGTAGCGCTATAAAAAAGAACAAACCTCAAACAAACCTGACGATTAAGCCATCGTCAGGTTCACCACAATCGACAAGGTGAGTGCGGTGAAGTTAACATACAAAGCAAACATGTAATGTATTCGAACAAAAGGGCATATTATTGCAAGTAAGTTATTCATGAAAGTGTAATCTGTTTGGGAGCGCGTGCGGCCAGGCCGTGACCCGTGCAATTAGTTCAGTAGCCGTGTGATTTGTCAACGGACACCGACAAAGGGTGGGGCTTTCACACCTCAGTTTGAATCAATCCGTGGACAGTTTCCACTAATCAACATCTGCATAGAGTCATTAATAGTTTTAGCTAAATGTACTTACCGACTGTATAAATATATCACCCCCCCCCATCAACAGAAAGGCTATCAATCACGTGACTCGGTGTAAGTCGATTTCCTTGGCGGCCGATGATTTATCGCTGAATTCGAGCCCGTTTTCGTCCTGAATTAAAACGGAAAGTCGAAATAACGTTATGTAAAATTGAGATTATGAAAACGTTAATTTTTAGAAATTATGCGAACCGTATGTGATAATGATTTTCAGTGGGGATAAAAATAAATAGGAATAATTCCATTCTTATCCATGTCGTGACATACAGATACTCTCCGACATTGGTTCTGACTTACTCCGTCTGTTAATTTATTACTTTGATTTACTGTCTATCTGTCTATCTACGTATCTATCAGTCCATCTACTTACCTCTTTTCGTTCTCCGCCTTTCTGTCCCTCTAGACGCGCGCGCGCGCACTCACACAATAGTCTCTCTCCTCTCGCTCTCTTTCTCTTTCTCTCTCTTAAATAACATTAGTTAAGCCTTTGTAACTAACATTAGTTAAATGGTGCTTTGTAAAAAAATGAAATTAATGTAATATAAGAGTACAGTAGCAACCAAATATTAAAGTACATCTATCGTGTAGGCATACGTACTTTTAAGTGTTTTAAGACACGCGGTTGCACTGACGTTTTTGCAGCGGAAATAAATTTAACCGATTTTGGAAATATTCGTTTGTTCTTTATTTAGAGTTAATATGGTGTAATTCCGTTAATGTGGTAAGTTAGCTTAGCATGTTGAAACATTTAATATGAAAATACAGAACGTTTGTTTAATGTTAAACGGTTTGCGTAGAACGTAGACCACCGTGTAAATTCACCTGCATTCCTCTTTCTAGGCTTATTTACCCGTAAACCCTACTGGCATCGAAACAAAAACAACTCAAACAGCTTTCCTAAAAACCCGGACTGTACCACTGATTTTTAGATTTGCTACAGCTGGTGAAAATAATTTTTCTACCAAGAACAAAGAAATTGTGAACAAAAATATTTTATGAAAAGGTACGGGTTACTAAATTAACATTTCGTATAATTCTGAAGTGTAACGAGGATAAATTTGATTGTTATTTTGGAACAAAAACTATAAAATTCTTTCTTTTGTATTATGTAATAGAACATGAAATATTTTTTCCATTGTCCCTTCGGAGTCTTACAACTGTACCTGGTTCGATCCATCCTCTGTAAGGAAAGAAAGAAACGGTGTTACAGATGGTTCCTCATAATTGTTTTGGGGTCCTAATCGAACCTATCAAACATTACGGCTAAGCTATGTGACAAATATGCATTTTTCCATAAAAAAAATGTAATTTTAAGCAAGGAAAGAGTAAATAACGAGGGACAGTTTTGAAGTGACTATAAAAAAAACTCTGAACGTGAAACTCTATAAAGAAACTCTAATTTGGTGAATTTTTGAGCAGTAAATAATAATTAGTCTAATAAAAATCGACCCTGTCATTATCCGAACCCGGAACTACTTAACATAAATAAAATAAGATAATAAATGATGATACATGACTTTTAGTTAACAAAAAAGAATGTAAAAAGAAAGCCGACCCTGCCAGGATTCGAACCTGGAATCTTCTGATCCGTAGTCAGACGCGTTATCCGTTGCGCCACAGGGCCGCTGAACTTTTTTGGAACGCCTGCGCTACATCGATTGCTTTTCAATCAAAACATTTGCCCCCGCTACATGAATTAGAGAACCCTCATATATGTGAGGGTTTGTTTGCTTCTGTGAAGTGTATTCTGTTTTTTAATAATTGTCGTTTATTTATTTAAAGCGTCTATGAATTCCTTTCAGCCTAAAAATGACTTTTTGTCTTATTCACTCTCTAAAGTGAATCTTGTCTTAGGAATGTGTCCTAAACAATAAAAAATACATTAAGTTAAAGCGACAATTAACATCGACGACCTTATGGTAACAATAATCGAGCACAATCCCGACGACAAGGCACTCACTGCTAGCGCCTTTAACTTTCGTTGTTTGTGTGAAGCTCTCAGATCTCAGGTGTTTCAGACCGAGGTATCTTTGTCACAAAGAAAAACAACTTCTCGCTAAGGATTCTTTGCTAGACGTTTAACGCCAGCGTTTAACCGTATTTTTGACGCCGAAGAGCGTTACTTTAATAATAATTGGTCCGTTACCGTTGACAGACAGAGATTAGCTTGAATTATTGTAGCAGTATGGTAAAAAAAAAATACTCGCCATAATTTCCGCAACCTGAGAAAATGTTTTAGAGCTACCGCAGAAGAATTCATGGAGTAGAAGAAACGATTATAAAATTATT